>CM031237.1:836455351-836680095 GCA_018340775.1 Taxus wallichiana var. yunnanensis | reverse complement strand
TCATTAGGGAAATATAACATATTACAAAGTTTCAAGGGGGAGGATCAACTTTTACGGTGTAGGACTTCCCTTCGTACTCAAATTTTATGCATCTATGTAAGGTGGAGGGAACACATCCCATAGCTGATCCAAGGGCAGCCTAACAACATATTGTATTGGAACTCTCCTCAAGGACATAGAAGAGTTCGGGTAAAGTGCGTGGCCCTATAAGAATGTTAAGGATCACGGTGCCTAAGGTAGAAGTAATAGCATCATTAAATGACCGCAACATGATGGGGTTGGCACACATGCAACTGGAAGGGATATTCATTTGTTGGAAGGATTTTAAAGAGATGATGTTTAGGCTAGCGCGCCCGCCAATCATAACATGACGTCCCGAATGTCCGGACATAAGTTCGAGATTAAACAAAGCAGGTCGTGGATCTTCTCGCACCAAAGTCAACAATTTTGTCTTCGTGAGAAACCTGATGCTGCAGCTTCTTGTCTGACAGAGACAGAAGTGGTTGGGGAGATAGGTTGTTTTGTGAGCGAAGCAACGTGATTGGGTGTGAGAATGGAGGTAACAGGCAAGGTTTCATTATTTAATACCTCTATCCCTCAAGGATTTCAACGAGAGCTTGTCGATGAGATTCAGAAGTCCGAATGAGATCATAAAGTGTCATTTTTACGGTGTGATTGGTGAAGTTGTTTGATCATGGTTCGGTGGGTAACTCCATTAGAGACGGGGTAGGTGGGTCCACGAATAACCACTTTAGGTGGTGGTGCGATCAGGATGGTGGACGGAGAAAGGGAGGCCACAGATGTGCTTTCTTTCAGTTTCCCATTGTTTTTCTGCCCTCGAGTAGCAACACTAATCATATTGATATCGTGAATACGAGAGGAGGAAGACGGTATGGATAAGTCCCGGCTTCGAGAGATGGAGTTGTAATAATGATAGATTTTGTTGAGGTGGACAGTAAAGATAGGAGAGGGAATTAAAGCTAAAGGTCTCTCTCTTCGTAAGTTGTCTTTCTTAACTTTTCTATCTCGAGAGAGGTGACTAACAGTATGGCTTTCAACGCTTTGCATCCCTCTACATCATGTCCTAGTGTGTGGTGGTAAGCACGCATTTTAGACTCATAATAACCTATAGGTCGAGGTTTAGATGGATCATAAGGTCTAAGTGAGGGTAGGGAAATGGTCGCATTCTCCACCAACATAGCAAGGATTTTGGCGTAAGACCCTTTGAGTAGGTCAAAGTTAGAGGAAGATGAGGCTATTGACTGGGTAGTTTCGTAATGACGGGTATGGTTGGTTTGTATGGGTGGTGGTTTAGCCAAGGATTTTGATAATGGGTTTTAATTCTAAACGTGGCTTCTTTTCAGTGCAGGAAGCTATGTTTAGTCGGTTAGATGATGAGGCCTACAAATGATGTGGTATCGTAAAAAACCACGGAGAAATAGGAGTGACAAAGAAACAAATATTTTGATGATGGAATTTGTTTAGGGTTGGTAGGTGGATAGGATACGCGGGGGTTGTGTTGATGTACCCTGGATCTCTCGTATGGGTGCGAAGGCGAGGTCGTTTTAAAGAAAATGCAGGAGGTATAATATATTGATGCAAGGTGGAGGCATGGGGTCCCAATATGGAAGGTAGGTGTGACGACGATGGTTTTAGTTGTGATAGAGGCATAGGTTGAGGAGATTGAGTTTGTCTCCTAAGTGGATGGATGGCTTTATTTTTAGATAAATCTGCCGCTTAGGTGGTGTGTGTTAGAGTGGGTATTGGTGAGGTCCCAGCGTAGGGAAGATTTGGTTAGGTTAATAGAGGTGGATGAGGTATTTGGTAGAGATGAGGGGGTTAAGATGAGGACATAGGCATTTTAAGCTTCCGTAAACACTTCGGGTATATTGTAGAGGCATCCGGGTCTGGGTCATCCGCATTTGAGTAGAATATGGCGACTCAAACATTCCCGTAGGACCTTTCTATCTTCCGAGGGATGACAATCCTCACGTGTGAATAGGAAATTTTGTATGGAAGAAAGGTGGGTTGTGATTCCGAGTCCACTGTGGGTGTGATACACGGGGTAAATGAGGCAATCTTTGTATCAATGGGCATTAAGAGGTCAACCAATCAATAAAAGATTTAGGCGATGAAGAACTAATAGGTAGGAGGCCGTGTTTGAGAGGATCCGTCATGTTTAAAGAATGTGGTGATGTCGGTTCAAGAGGTTTCTCATCTAAGGATGACAAAAGAAGTGGTGAGCCTTCCTCTTGACAACAAGAATGGTAGAAGGAGAAGTTTGGGAAATAGATAAATTAGATAACATCCGCTCACAGTCTTGCAAGGATGTGGTGTAAGAAGGCTCATTTGTGAGAAGAGAACTCTGGGCAGTTAATTCCTTGATGGGTAAAGGAACAACAAGGATTTCATCTTGTCTTGATGGTGATGAAGGGGGTTCGGGTTCCTGCATTAGTGAAGAGGCTTGATTCAGAATTTTTTTGATAGAGGCTTTTGGCTGGGAGTCGAAGACTGCATGGATCTCATGAACACTCTCCTCGGCTAAGATATCTTGGTTTATGTTACTGTTATAAGAGTGATTTGGGAATGGTTTGTTGAATATTTTCAAATTTCGGTTAGCAGGGGTGTTAGGATTATCGAGGGCTATATCCCCTACATCAACCATTTCCTGCACTATGTTTTTCAACATCTTGCAGTTTTCATGACTGTGTCCCTTCACGTGGTGGAAGTTACAGAAGTCATTTTCTTTGTACCAAGAAGGTATGGCACGAGTGGAATCAAACCCGGAGTGAGGTTTAACAGGAGGTAAGGTAATGGCTCCTGCTTTAAGCAATTTTTCCAATATCACACCATAAGTTTCTCCCAAGGGGGTGTAATTGATGGGCTTAGCTTTATACTTATAGGTGGTTTTCAAGTGGGTATTAGACGGTGGTTGGGATTTGACCATCATCGCGTGCACAGCTCTCCTTTGATTTCAAAGCAAAATCGATGAGTGAGGATTGGTGGTGTTAGGTTTGTTGGTGGAATCTTGGGTTCGGAAATTGGGGTTTTTGTTGCGCAACCGCAATTTCTCTTCCTCTAAGGCTCGAATCTCTAGTTTTCAAGCCATAGTAAAGGCTTCGTCAAATGTGTAGAAAGTTTGAATTTGGAGGGTAGGAGAGATGTGCTTAGCGCAAGCCCGCGTAAAGAGTTCAATAAGTTCGGCTTGAGGCAAGGCATACGTAAGTTGGTTGATAAGGCCCCGCCATCGTCCAACGAAATCTACGATAGATTCATCTTCAAATTGTCGGATGGCATAGAGGTTGGTGATAGATACTTTCTTGGCAATGTTAATGGAGAAATGATCCAAGAAAGATTGGGCTAGTTGGTTAAAAGAGAAGATTGAGTGCTGGGTTAAAGCACTGTACCACTCCAAGGCGGGTCCTGATAAGGACATGGGAAAGGTGCGGAGTAGTAAGGCATCGTCGTGAGTAATTAGATAGCAGGCATGTCTAAATGAGCGCAAGTGTTGTTGAGGATCCTCCTTACTATTAAAACGGGTAAATTTTGGTAATTCCCATTGAGGAGGATATGAATGAAGGGGGACAGAAGGGTGGATAGGCTCCCGACAAACTTGCTCGTATGTCAAGGCGCTACGACTTCAAAGGAAGCCTCAGATTTTGCATTTTGTCCATCATTTGTTTAATTAAATCAGTAAGAGTTGGATGAGATGATGGTGTGGTTGTGGTAAATGGAGGAAAATTGGGCCAAGGGCCTCCACTGACAATGGTGGCGTTAAATGTTGATAAGGTATGGAGGACGAATGTGTTGAGGTGACCGAATAGGGATGTCCTATATAAGACGTTGAGGTCACGGATACGTGTGTGGGAATGAAAATGTGGGTGGAGCTTGAAAAGGAAAGCTCGTGTGTGGATAGGTGGCAGAGAGCAAGTCATGAACATAACAATCAGAAGAGAGACGAGGTAGGAGTAGTTGGCGGTAATGACATGTGGGGCCCAAGATTAACCAAAGGAAAGCCAATATGTGTCGTATGAACCTCTAAAGTCGTTGGATTGGGAG
Organism: Taxus wallichiana var. yunnanensis; assembly: GCA_018340775.1. Taxonomy (NCBI): domain Eukaryota; kingdom Viridiplantae; phylum Streptophyta; class Pinopsida; order Cupressales; family Taxaceae; genus Taxus; species Taxus wallichiana. Next base: position 836,676,036 of record CM031237.1, on the reverse strand, counting down.
ACGGGGCTAAGGATGCAGAGGCAAAGTGGAGTTATCAGGCGGAGAAGGAGCTAAATGAGCAGCTATACTGATAGGCATGCCAACAAGGAGTTGACCATCGGGTGTATGGTCAGGGGCATGAGACAAATAGTATTGTACAGCGCTAGGATTAGCGTCCAAAAATTTCACAAATTCTTTATCTCCTACAGGAATTTTAGGAACCTCACTGGTATCCGTAGGGTTCCCCATAGAATGGGCAGGAGGTGATTCAGGAAAAGGCACGGAGCAGGCATGTGAAACCATGGCTGCAGCTTGTTTCCGAGTGATAACAACCATGGACAGGGGTACACAGCAAGATGCAATCTATCAGGAACAGAAGCAGCAACAAAATGTTGGAATTGGTAGGTTGTTGGTTTTTCGTGAATCTGTAAAAGACAAGAATCGATATTGAGTCTCGCTAACCGATGTCAGCTAGACTATAGCCAACGTCGGTCAGTTAACCGATGTCGGTATAATAAGACTGGTATAAGAAAATATAAGAAGCTGCTGATTTGAGTTTTTAACAATGCTTAGTACATCTATCAAATTGTTCTGAAGTGATAACTGAAACAGTGTATGACAGAGAAACAGAACTAAAAACAAACAAGATACACAAGCAAATTAACAGACTAACCCTAGGATTAGTGTTAATCAATTTGGGCTTATGCCTTTAGACGCAGAATGATGTCAGAATCCTAAACACAAGACTTAGGGGAAATGTCAAGTTTGTTTTGGCTTATAAGGTTACCTCAATCGGGCGGAGGAATACCGCGGAAAAGGGGGGATGTTTTGAGCTATTGTGTTAATTATGAAGTGATTCGGTATGTGTTGTGCAGTGAAAGTAAGATTAATTTCCTGTCAATACCGTGGAAATCACCCCCATGTGTACGACCTGTTACTTAGTCTACGTTCACTAGAATTGAAAACAGCAAGCAAGAATGTAATGCACGTGTTTTAAACCCAAATCGAAAATGATATTCGATGAAGCAAAGAAGATGACTTTCACTAATGCAAAATTGGGAAAGCAAGACAAATTCTTTTACTAAATATAACAAAATACCGTGTGAAATTTTTAAAAGAAGAAAACAGCAAGTATGCTCCCTATGTGAAAGCAAGCAAGAAAGAAAGAAACCCGAAATGGGTCCCACTGGGTGTGCCAAAATGTTTCGCACAAAATGTTTTAGCTTTTGGGAATAGAGTTGTTTCTATCCTTTCATTCCTTTGAGAAACAGATAAGGGTTAGGGCTAGGAGGAATACCTGTTGAATGTCAAGAGGGTGTGCGCGTACTCATAGAGAAAGATGAGATCGATCATGCAAAGAAATCTTTTTGTCCTGGGAAGGACTACTGCAGTAAGAATACAAGACCACCAGATTTTAATTAGAAAATAAATGAGGAACCGCCTTGGGCCCTGTGGAAATATAAAACTTCCTTTCGAAGGTGGTCGGTTCCCGCTAATATGAATTAACACAAATTCTAACAAATAAGCTATTGTCAATTACAATTTGTTTACCTTGTTAGAACAATAGAGAAAGGGCTGGTCTTGGTTTAGAATCACGGTGACCGATGCCGGTCATCGTAACCGAATCGCAGTTGTTTGGTAACCAATATCGGTAGGGGCAATGTTTTAGGGGCTTTGGTGAAGGTTGGTTGTAAGGTGGTTGTGTTGTTTTATAAGGCTGATAAATGGGTGGGGTTAGGTAATGGGGTGATGAGAAGGACTCAGAGAATACGGGGGGTGTTCTTGGGGTAACGTAAGGGTGGAGGAATGACAGTTAGATGTAGTGTGTTGCTGGGTAGTAGATCTAGGAATAGACTTATGATGGCTATGATTCAGAAGTTCAAGAAATGTTATTAAAAGGACATATAAGATATTACTTACTGATTATTGATAAGGATGCAAGTCCAAGAACTGTGATGACGATGGCAGAACTTAGGCAGGATGACCTGACAATCAGGAGATGAGCTATCTTCCCTCCCGATGAATAGATGAGTGTCACAAGGCTCTGGTTACTCAGTTGCAGTTTTTGGGCTTGATGTCCTTCTCTGCAAAATCTTCTTGTTTCTTTTTCACTTGTCTCTGTTCAGCCAAGTAAATTCCAGATCCTTCCAATGACTTCTCCTTTCGATCAAATGAAAATATGATCCTTTGTTTTTGGTTGGGAGTGGTCATTTACAGGGAACCGATGGCGGTTACGTAACCGACGGTGGTCGAGTAGGAACCGGTATCGGTCAGGTCAAAGCGGGCTATTTTTAGTAAAATAGCCAGCTTTCCCTCCTTTTCTCCCGAGGGATTAGTTGCGGGCTTGGTAAAGTCATTATGAGGTTGGTTTTAGGTGCGGGTGAGGAGTAATTAGTCATGGGTGTGGATGTGGACCAAGTTATAGGTCTTAATTAGGTTAGTTTAGGGTTAAGACTAGGTCATGATGAGGTGGTGAAATGAGGTGGTAGGTATGGCGATGTGGATTTATTAATTATAAGGTAATTAATAAATAATTGTGTAAGGTTTAGGTGATGAGGTTAGGTTGCGAAATGAGATGCGGGGCACAAGGGGTCGTAAGACACAAATTTGGTGTCTATAGATGACCTCCATGTGGCAAGGAAGAATCATCACCAACCAAAGGAGCACAAGGCTTGGGAGTTGGATGAATTAAAGGCGATCATAAATATCACAGACATGAAGTTGAGATCTTTCCCAAAAAATGAAAGATTTTGTAAGAAAATGAATGTTGTTAGTTGCAAACCTGATTCTAGACATTGAACCAAGAGCCAAGGGGTCTATAAAGGAATTTTCTGATTTAAAAAAAGGGGAGGAACCATAAAAAGAAACGCACACCTAAACTATGAAATGGATTTTAGGCTTAGTTATTGTGTTTACTAGCCTTAACAAGGATCTGTTGTAGAAGAAATTTGTAATTTGTGTCGTATCGACCTTATGTATTATTTTCTCTATGAATAAAGGGATCTTGTTCTGTACATTTTATCTCTCAATAGTTTGCATCCTTCATCCATTATTATTGGTAGTTTTTAGATAAATGTTGAATATCTATCATGTTATATGCCCTTGGGTTTTCTATATGCATATATCATCTATATATTATTATGTTTTACACCTTCTCGACCTTTGATGATTCAAGATACTTCTAAAAAATATAAACCATGGTAAACACTTTTTGAATATTCTAATAGTTTCTTAGAATCTATCTCTATGCCTTTTAAAAGCAAAGTTTTCAAAGATATTAACTTAGTTTTACACTTTGTTTTATTTTTCCTCTAACCCTTACCTCGCACCAACAAGAAGAGCCAGCTTCTATAAAACCTAGAGGTTATCTTAGGGGGCACATCCCACATCCCTAAGGTATCCCATGACTTTTATGGTTCATCTATAAATATAATCATCAATGATTCCTTAATTGTTGTGCACCGAGAAGGGACATTAGGGTGGTACTAGAATAACACTATATAGGTCTAGCCACTTGGTGTGAGTTGTACTTAGAGTAAAGAAAAATGTAGGGGGGCTAGTTGTTCAATCATTTTAGAAACCTCACTTATAATTTTAGAACAAAAAGAAATCTTTCCATAAAGAGTGTATCCAAGCCACATCAAACTTTCTAGGAGGATATCACTTAGAGTTTCAAAAATTAATTGGTAGAGAGCCCCTATAGTTGCAGGAATGGCATGTTCGATATCTTGTTTCATGAAAATAATAGTTGTAGCCTAGCTTTGGTGGAACATAATGAGGTTAAGCAAAAAATACTTGAATCTTGGGTGGCTCCCAAAGTGGCCATCATAATAGTGAATCAAATGCATTGTGTTTTTATGAAGTTGGACTTCCCTAAGGTGTGGTTTTTTAAACATGAATTTCTCTATGAGAAACAACATTGGAAACACCATAAAAATGCTTCGGTGTGTTATTCATTTATAGGTGAAAGACCAAGTTCTGACCATGTAAAAGAGAAGGGAGAGCCATGGTATGAATCAAGTAGAAAACACCGAATTTCATATTGCTCAAGACCAGTATTAGGAATTATAGATACAAATGATGATGACATGTTAGTTGTGTTTGGGGATGCAACCAAAGACCACATCGACATTTTTTAAATAATTAATTGAAAATATATAAAATATTTTTGATATATAAGATATTTCTTTGTAATAAGGTAAAAATTTAAGAAATTAAAATTAAAAGTTTAATATAACATTCTAAGTTTTAAAAGATTTAATAACACCATCATGGTATTTTTAAGATGCTTGTGGTATTTAATGTGTTTTATAACATAATGGTAACCTTGTTCATCTACCCTCGTATCCTGGATTGAAAACCATTATGAATATTGTAGAATTTGTGCAAGAACCTTTTGCAAGTTAAGTGGCAAAAAAATTGCATTGTTGTTATGAAGTGATTGTGTTTTATCTCTAAATCTCTAGTTTGTTTTGTCTCTTTATGTTCTTCTTTATGTCTGGTTTGGTGACTCTGTAATTTTCTTCCATTTTTTTTTCTCTACGGTCAAAAGAAAGTTTTCTATGTTTATCTCAATTTCATGGTTTTTGTATTCATCACGAGGATTTACATAGTTGTAATCTATTTTAAAAATTTAATATACTTAATCTTTAACCTAAAAAGAGAAAAGATACACATAAAATGTATACGAATTTGATTATAGAGCAACCCTATATTGAACCTTGAACATAGGCATGCTCCTCAAAAAAACATTGAATTCATATCTAGCATTTTTAATTCATTCATTTCTAGTTGAATCATTATTATGTTGTCAAGTGTGGGCTTTGAGTCTCGATATAACATCCGAACAATATAACACACACAACCAATATAACAAAAATTAGTTTAGGGGAATGATATGGTAGGTTTACATGTCAATTTGGTTGAGTATGAAATTATAGGGTTCAAAATTTGAGTAGTAAATACAAGATAAAGTGAAATAGTCCCCAAATAAAATGCATATATACACAAATACACAATACGAGTTACAAATTTGACTACATGGATTCACATGAAACTTTCATTTGGTTGTGAAGAAGGGAGTTGAATCTTTGCTCACCAAACTTAAGCATTGTCCCACACATAATTTTGGGATGGTTTGAGTTTGAATGTAGATGGTTTCATGGAAAATGGAATTCATATTTCTACTCGTAAAATTTTAAGATGAAAATCATATTTCGCATGTAAAATTTTAAATATAGGAAACTATTAACTTTATAATTTAAGAGAAACTTTACAACAAAAACATTAAATGAAAATAATGTGTTAATAAGCTAACATATTTATAGTAAAACAATAAGATTACCTCCATTGTGAAACATGATATTCTATGGGTCGGACACCAATTCCACCACTCATATGGTTATTAATGAAATAATATGCATTGAAATTTATATGTGGATGTCGCTCAGTTTATTCACAAGCCTTGACCAAAATAAAAAAAGTGGAAAATCCAATAGGTTTATTGTTTGAAACCCAACCACACTATATAAAAGAAGTTCACAACGTTTCACTAATCACATTCCTCAAATGGCCAAAAAATATATGGTTATTGGTTGCACCTTATGAATTGCTTTGCGCATGGCCATGCAAATCCTTCTCTCTTGGTGAAATCTATGCATTTATATTATCTCCTGGGTATATTTTCTTTTAAGGTAACACCAACATTGGGAAATAATATTTTAATTACATGAGAAGCAATTTATCATGCATGGTGTAGATTATCCGATCGATCGACACAAAGGTCTAAATTTTCAATGCCACAGGATCAATAATCACTTTTTATTGTAGTGGTGTGGAAATTATTGTCTCATGTATTCTTCTCAATGTTTCTCAGTATGCTACTTGTGTTTATGAAATTATTGCATGGCGCCGAAATTGGGTGGCTACTGCATCAAAGGTCTATGAAACCTAATTTATTTTTAAATTAATATCAACAGATTCCTGATGTCTGTACATCAACGCACACTCTCCATAATTCCTAAACATCAATAATGTGTTAATAAGCAGAACATATTTATAGTAAAATAATAATAATACCTCCATTGTGCAACATGATATTTGGTGGGTCCCACACCTGTTCCACCACTCAAATAGTTACTAATGAAATAATATGCAATGAAAATTGTATGTGGATTTCACTCACATTATTCACACGTCTCGACCAAAATTAAAAAGAGTGCAAAATCCAATAGGTTTAAAGTTGAAATCCAACCACATCATACAAAAGTAGTTCACAATGTTTCAACGACCAAAATCCTCAAATGGAAAAAAATATATGGTTGTTGGTTGCGCCTTATGAATTGCTTGTGCATGGTCATGCATCTCCTTCTCTCCCGATGACGGCTACACATTTTTTTGGAATATATAGGGTAAAAGGAGGGTTTTAGAAGGTCCCACAACCTTATACAATAGAGCCCATCAGGCCAGATTTAGCGATAAAAGTAGCAAAGCAAAAAAGTACCCACGAAGATTCCAAAAAAGGAGGACGAAAAGACAAACAGAAAGCAAGAAGAAAACATCATAAGAGCTTTTTCAGCTCAGAGACTGCAGTTCTAGCTCTAGGAGAGCCTGAGTCATTTGCAAGTTGTTCGGCAAGATTGATAAGCTCCGAGCAATCATTAGCTATGGCAGTCTTGGTAGATTCAGTGAAAGCCTCCCATGCTTTCAAAGCCTTGAAGGCGCGCTGAAGCTTGTTTAAAATAGAAGAAACCATGTCGACTCTGCAAGCATCCCTTTGAGTGTCAGCAGACTCAGTCGCAGTGGGGGTTGAATCCAGAATCGGTGAGGAATGAAAAGTGTCAGCCGGAGGAACTTTGTCATCGAAGAGAGTATTGTTTCCCGCAGACTGAGTGATAGGATCTTCCACCGGTTGATTGATATCTAACTGTTCCGAGTCCGGGGAGTCTGGGTAGAGCTTAGCGAGGCCCAGGATATCAGCAGCCAGAGAGGAATCAGGGCTAGAAATAGGGAAGCAGCTTGGAAGCTGGCGTCAGTGCCTTCTAAAAACAAGCAAGAGAGGGGCGTAGGGAAAGTGGGGGTGGCAGGGGGCTGAGAGGCAGCGAGGGGAGGACTCAGAATTGCCACATCAGAGTCGGAATCAGATGAGAGATGCAGACGACGTCGGCACCGAGAAAAGCGGAGGGAGGTGGAGGAGGGGTGAGGGGAAGGCGAGGGGAGCGGCGGCGACGACCCGTTTTGGGGGGGAAGCGAAGAAGGTCAGAATGAGAAGCAGCAACAGAGAAGAGCAGGTACAACAAACCCTGGTGAAGAATGGCACCTTCCCCGTCACGAGCCAACTGGACCGAATGCTCTAAGGACTGAAACAGGAAAGCCGCCAGATTTATTTTCTTCCCCCATCGAAGATGAGAGAGGATGAAAAAGTGAGGGCCGTAAACAAGCCGATATCTACCATCAATGGTAAAATAACGCATTATGACCTCCGCGACTCTGTCCCAAGGAGGAGGAAGGGAGTCCCGAGTGTAACCAGAGAGGTATTTAACTGGTCTGTCCCCAGGAGCATTAAAATCCTGAATTTCCGCATGCAGCGAGCGCTTGAAGTAGATGTCTCCGGGACAGGTAGACCAGTGGCATCAGCTATTGCATTGGTGGAGATGGTAAATCGAGTGTTGCCAATCTGAACCCGACCCTTCGACCAGGAAGCCGTAACCGCATACGAAACAAGAGCCGAATAACCTGCCATTCTCTCCAGGAAGGTAGCAATTCCATTCTCCAGCATAATGTTCCAAACCTCCCCATCATTTTTAACCGAATCACAGTTATCAGGCTCAAGACGCTTCAACTGACCCCCCATGGTATGAATGTTTGAAAAAATGTAGAAGTGAGAGCAATAAGGGTCATTTAACGGCCCAGTCAGGGCGGGGGAGCCGTCGGCCAAGTTATCATTGCCCTCCCGCCATATCAACAAATGATTAATGTGAGGGTATGTCCCATTCGTGCGGAGATCCCCGCATCATTACAAATCACCATCATCAAAATGCTCTTCGTTAAGTGTCAAATCAATTAAATTCGACATGAAAGCCGCCGCCCTTTGAGAAGGCCATAGAGAATTTTCCGATACCCAAATCAGCCCACCATTCCGCCAGTCAGCAATGGGATATATCATTTTGAGTGATTTGGCAGAGATCATCCGGGAAGTTGTCAGTCCAGCTTTGCTGATTCTCCAGGAGAACACCAATATTAGCAAGGTGGTCAGCCGCTTTATTACCCTCCCGGAGGACATGCTGGAACTGGATTTGCTTGAAAGATCTTTGAATAATTCTAATATCAGCAATGATATTCTGTATCGACCAATGACCAGAATCATTAGACTGCAGAAGCTTGATGATGTTGAGGGAGTCACTTTCAACTTGGAGGGGATCATCACCAAATTTGATAGCCAGCTCAAGGCCTTTGAGGATGGCCAAGGCTTCCGCACGATGGTTGGTACCATAGTTGAGGTTATGAAGACAGCAACAATATACCCCGAAGAGCAACGAAGAATGGCTCCTCCACCAGAATTACCAGGATTGCCTTTTGAGGCCCCATCCGTGTTCAGTTTTTTCCAGCCCCTGGGAGGGGGAAGCCAACGAACTAAATCGCGAGCAGTGGAAGTGCCTTTACTTTGAATGGCCAACAACTTCTGCCACTCCTGGGAGTTACAGATTTGGATTTTTTGCTGATATTTGGTCCACATGAGTGAGTTGAGATTTTCTTGGAAAGCAAGAGCAATCTGAGTAGCCACCTGAACAGGTTCAAGACTTTTTTCTTTGAAAATTCTTCTGTTCCTTTCTTTCCAGATGCCCCATATTCCGTGAGGGAGGAGGAGTTTCTGAGCCAAATTCGGATGAGTGAAAAGAGAGCTCCATTGAGAGAGGGTGTCCTGAATGGACTCAAGGAAGGTCCAAAACACTCCCATCCTCGATAAAATCCACTGCCATATAACTTGTGAAAAAGAACAGTGGATCAAAAGATGGGCAGAGGATTCCGCCTCTTTAGCACATAGCACGCATCTAGTGGGGAGAGAGAAACCCCTCCTTTTCAGATTTTCCCCAGAAGGAAAGCATTCTTAGAAGAGAGCCAAGAGAAAAAACCAATTTTGGGAATGATCTCATTTGGCCAGAATTTGGAAAGGGGGGGACCAGAGTCAGCACTATGCATCGAAAGATAAGCAGCCTTAACCGAGAAAGAACCAGACGGGGAGAGGGGCCAAATAAGCTCATCCTCGTTTTGGGAGAATGGGATGTATATGGAAGAGAGCACAGCTCTAGTCAGGAGCCTACTCTGCAGATCGCTGATATCATCCCAGACCTTTATATCCCATGTGGGAATGGAATTCACAATCTTCCAATAGCCCGAAACTAATCTTCCTTGCTTATTAATGATGCTTCTTTTCATAGGGTCCCAAGCAGGATTAAGATCAAGAGGCTCGTCCCCTATCCAAAAATCCCTCCAGAAGTCAATAAGATGACCATTCCCAAATCTCCATTTAGTGCCGGCCGGATAATGGGGAGGGAGCTAATAACAGAATTCCAGATGGCAGAACCTCTAATTGGATTGGAAGTGAGCAGATCTTCGTTATTTGCCAGATATTTAGCTCTGAGCAGATGAGCCCAATTAGAGTCACCTTTAGCCACTTCCCAAGCAAGTTTGGCCAGGAGGGCCCCATTCATGTCACCATTTTTCGAAGACCAAGCCCTCCATGCGAGGTAGGCTTACACACTTCCTTCCAAGCCACAAGATGGATCCTCTTCCTAACCTCAGTCCCTGACCACAGAAAGTTCCTTTGAATTTTTCAACGACCTCCCTCACCGAATTGGGGACTTTGAGAAGGGACATGAAGTAAGTAGGCAGGCTTTGAAGGGTGGCTTTAACCAGTTGGAGCTTGCCAGCCTGACTGAGCAGAACCCCTTTCCAGGCGGCCAACTTTTTTTGATACCTTTCAATGACAGGATTCCATAGAATTTTAGATTGCTTACCTTGGAAGAGGGGGATGCCGAGATATGAGGTGGGGAGATCCACAATATTGCATCCAAAGATATCAGCAATCTTTCTCTGAGTCCTAGGGGCCGTGTTGATGAAGGAGATGCTACTCTTGTTGAAATTGACAGTTTGCTGAGAAGCAGATTGGTAAAGAGAAAGGATATCCATTATAGCCCGGGCCTCAATCACAGACGCTAAACTAAGCAGCATAGTGTCATCAGCAAACTGGCTATGTGTGGCAGAAGGGCAGCTTGAGGTGATTTTCAGACCAGAAATGATTGATTGACTTTTAGCCGCCTCCAGAGCTCTGCTAAGGAGTCCGCCATAAGGACAAAAAGGAAAGGTGACAGGGGGTCACCTTGCCTGATACCTCTGCTGCTTTTGAAGAAACCTGCTAGAATGCCATTGATAAGAATAGAGAAGCAAGGGGTCGCGATACAAGAGAAGACCCAACTACACCACTTTTTATCGAAACCAAATTTTTCCAGGACCCTAATTAAGAAAGGCCAGCTGACTCTGTCAAATGCTTTTTGCATATCCAATTTTAAGATCATTCCTGGGGACTTCGAGTGAAAGGCTGAGTGAATGGCTTCATGAACTGTAATGATACCACCTTGGATGAGCCGTCCTTTTATGAAGCCGTTCTGATTTTGCGAGATGAGATCCTTCATTAGAGGTTTTAGTCTGGAGGCCAACATCTTAGTGATAATCTTATAAGCCGTGTTGCATAAACTGATTGGCCTAAAATTTGAGACATCTTTAGAACTATGCACTTTTGGGGCAAGGGCAACGAAGGTGGTATTCCATTCCTTTAGCAGATTGTCGTTAACCTGAAACTCATTCACTACTTTGAAGAGATCCTGCTTGATGATTTCCAGAACACCTGGAAGAAGGTAGCAGGAAATCCATTCGGGCCCGGAGCTTTGTCCCTCTTCATTGCAAAGACTGCTTTGTGAATTTCCTCCATAGCAAAAGGCTTGGTCAGATTGTTGTTCATCTCAGGTGACACCAGATGTGGAATATGTTGGAGCATGGCAGTCATTGATTGCTCCGGAGGGGGCAGGTCAGCCTGGAGAAGATTTGAATAGAAGGAGACAAGCTCGTTGGAGATATCAGCCTCAGCAGTTAACAAGGTACCCGAGGACGACACCAGCTCTCGGATCTTATCTCTAGCTTTATGCTTGCAAGCAGTGATGTGAAAGAATTTGGTGTTACGATCCCCTTTCTCGAGCCAAAGGGCTCGAGAGCGTTGCCTCCAATAGGTCTCCTCTTCTTGAAGTGTATTGTGATAATCACTGAGGAGGGAGGTTTCCGTTGGTGAAGATGATCCAATCTTCCATCAATCTCTATTTGTTCAGAGACTTTAGCCAAACTCTGAGTTAGCTCCTGTTTGCGGCGTTTTATGTTGCCAAAGACCGTCGACTTCCATATCTTGAGTTGTTTTTTAATTTCTTTGAGCTTGCTGGAAAATCTAAACATACTAGAGCCCTCAATATTGATATTCCACCAATTCGCAACAAGGGGGTTCAGGTGGTTGTTTTCGAGCCAAGTAAGCTCAAACCTGAAGGGAGGATTCTTGGTATTCAGCTTGTGATTTGCACTCAACAGAAGAGGGTTGTGGTCAGAGGTAGCCCAGGGAGGGAGTTGAGGTAGAAGTCAGGAAAGAGAGAAATCCAGTCCAGAGAGCCTAGAGATCTATCCAATCTGCTTTGAATATGGTTCCTGCCCAATTTGCGGTTTGACCATGTATAAGATGATCCGTGGAGATCCATATCCAGAAGTGAATTCTCCCTGATGAAGTCAGCCAGAGCCCCCATGCTGGTGGTCATGGCAGGAATACCTCCCTGTTTTTCCGAAGGATAAAGTGGACAATTAAAATCCCCCATTATTAGAATGGGAATATTACCACAAGTGATGATGAAGTTGGTGATATCTTTCCATAATTTACCACGATGAGTCTCCAAGTTGGGGGCATAAACATTGATAGCAATCCAAGTGGAGTCCGCTCCAATCTCTTGGAAGAGTATGCATAAAAAGTTGGGGTGCTTGAACAGGCAATCCCCTTTGAGACTTCTGGGATCCCAAAAGGTACAAAGTCCCCCTGAGTTCCCTGTAGATGGTTGAGATTCAAAAGATGCCGCAGGCCAGATTTTTAGGAGACGATCCTCTTTTTTTAGTTTAGTTTCCTGCAACATTATGATATCAGGAGAGTTCTGGAATTTGATGTCTTTGATAACTCTTTGTTTTTGAAGAGAGTTGAGTCCTCTTATATTCCAAGAAATGATCTTCATTTCTTTGGTTTGGATTTTCTCCCCACCACCATGGGGATTGTGCTTTGAGTTCCTTGCGCGACATTAATAGCTGCTTCTTGCTGAAGTTTGATATTGCTCTGAATTCTCCCCCGAACTTTTTCCGTGCCTATATCTGGGTTTCTTGCTACTTCTAGTAAAATGATGGTTGAAGCTATCATCAGAAGAATGACCCGAGGGGGAGGAAACAACGTCTAAAACAGGGGGAAAGAGGGGAGGCAGGGGGGAAAGAGTCAAGGAAGAGGGGTCCGAGGGAAGGGGTGGGAAGGGAAGAGGAGAAGACAGTGGAGAAGGGGGAGGGGAGGAGGCAGCCAAGGAGAGGTTAACTCCTTTAGAGGAAGAGGTGGGGAGAGCCGAGGGAGACAGAGGGGTGATGAGAGATTGAATGGCCAAGGAGGGGGGGACGACCTCAGAAACAGGATCAGAAGAAGTGTTGATTTCTCCATCTTCTAGGAGAGCAAAGGAATTTGATGTGGGGATGATCGGGATCTCAATAGAAGACGTTTTAGGAATAAAGCTTTTTTGATTTTGGGGAGAGGATTTGGGACTTGGGTTTTGGTTGAGGTTTAGATGGGCAACTAGAGGCCCGATGACCAATGTTTTTGCAGAAGGAGCAAGCTTGTGGAATATATTCATAGTCAATGGGTTGTTTCCAGTTCCCCAAGTCCGATAGAAGCTCTATCTCTTTTGGGAGGGGACAACTGACGTCAGCATTTACACAGAATCGAGCATGGATGAATCTAGTTTTAGCTTTTGTTGCTTGATCTATAGCAATTAAAGATCCTATTGAGAGAGCAATACCTTCAATAACCGTCGGATGCCAGAACTCCAGAGGGAGCCCCGGGAGGCGAACCCAAATTGGGGCTTGGGTCATGGATTCCGTGTGAGGGTTGAAACCAGGAGACCATTTCCTGAGGTAGAAGCCCCACTGCCAAAAAACCATAGACCCCTAATAGAGCTCTAGCAAAGTCTTCTTTCATGCTGAAGGAGAATAATATGAAACCATTAGGCATAGCCGCTATTTCAAGTGCTCCACATGGTTGCCATTTTAACCGAGCCCATTTTTTTATATCTTCCAATGGGGGTCTAGGGCCCATCAGTGTACCCACCAAGGACAGATCACGAGAAGCAGCAGCAGCCTCCGTGATGTGAGAGGGGATGCGCAGAGAGAAGGACCCATCTGACAGTGAAGGGGATAGCTTTTCCGAGCTAGGAGCGGATGTGGAACCCTCCACTATTTTAGTCCAAGCATCAGGCGGCTTTGGAGAGAGGGACCCTGACAAGAGGGACCCCTGATCTGGACCAGAGGGGTCCGGCATCCGAGCCAGCACCAGGGACAAAGCAGACGGCAGCAGGTGGTTTCAGCAGAGACCAAAAACGTGGGAGAGCAGGTTGTAGATGAGATAGAGTATCGGTGACGGCTACACATTTATCTCACTCACGGGTATATTTTATTTGAAGAGAAAACGACATTGGGAAATAATATTTTAATTACATGAGACACAATTTTTACGCATGGTTGGATCTGTAGAAGACTGTCCTGGTTCATATGAAGAATATACAGGAGGACTGGTTCCTCTACCACGGCCTCTCCATGATCCTGATCTTCCTCTCTCAGTAGAAGTCGTCTCTGCCGGATCCTTTGTCAAACTAGTGGTCCGGAGGAAAAGCTTCAATGGCTCATCGATTGTTCTTTCCGCTTTGTTTCTGCAAGTTACTCTGCTCAAGCTCTTGCTGTCTGATGTAACGATCTTGAATATCTCTGAGTTTATTACTCAGAGCCATCTTCCTTGCAGTGTCCCATGGGGGACAACTGTCATACTCGGACTGAAAGCATTCCATCTGCTTTCTCAGGAGTTCTGCGCTAGTGGTATCATTGGATGCACAAAATTTGAAACCATGTTAATAGCGAAGTTAGCAAAAGAGGGAACAGTGCTATACCCGCTATCATCGTGATCTTGCCTTTATCTCGATATCCATGGATCGATGGCAGTGCTCACCATCTAATGATACATAAGATATATCTGATGAAAGACTATCAGAATCAGAAATTAAGGCATATTCTTCATCATCTATACCTTTGCTGATAAGGCATTAATTTTCGCCTTACCTTTAGCAGAATCTCTTTGAGGACACTTATTGGCATAGTGATCCTCCACAAATATAGCATGTAGGCTTGAATCTCTTTTGCTTACCTAGATGCTTGTATCTTCTGAATTTGAATTTCTTTTCTGGGCTGTCTGTCTTTGAATTTGTCTTTGAATCTGGACTTTTGAATTTCTTTTTCTTTTTCTTGTACCTCACATCCTCCCCCTTTGAAAAAGTGCAGTCTCTGCAACTAGACTTCTTGCGAGAAGATGCAATCTCCAGATCTGGACACCCAAATGGCTCTAGAGCGTACTGTTCACAAAAACTAGTACTTAGAGCTCTTTGATGCTTAAGCGCCTGCTTGCGCTCCCATTTGTCTTTGCACAGTTTGGCGTTGGTCTGATCAATTATCTGATTGATATGGCCAAAACTGAGTTCTGTAGTGCGAAGTCCATGCATCGCCTTTTTGTACTGTGTGGCGAAGTAGGGCGGAAAAGATTCAATGTAACGAAGACGCATAGTCTCGTCATTGATATTTCCGGAACTGTAGTACAGCTTCTGCATGAAGCACTGGTACTCTTTGACACGAGTCATGTCACACAGTCGAGCACGGAGGAACATCGCAGTGTTCATCATTTTATCGTCATCAATGTTGCCGATGAATTCTTTGATGACGGCGGCAGTTAGACCTGTGAAACCTGCCTGCAAAATCAATTCTTTGTTAGGGATAAGATCCCACCATTCTTTTAACACACCCACAAAACCATTAGCAATAGTTGCGGCAATGTTTCTTGGAGATCTACCATAAGTTTCTTGCTGGGTATTACCCCAACCTATCATAGCATGAATTAGTTCTTTGATCTCAGAAACAGATTTACATTCAACCCTATAGAAATTAGGTTGTAATGTCTGGATTTTAGTGGCTGGTTGAAAACCAGGAGTTGAAGATTCTCCCATCTGTTCATCAAAACTGGAGGCTCAAACTCTGGATTCTCAATATGTGATTCTTCTGTCCCTTGAATTCTAAGCATATTTATCTATCTTTGAAGAATAATGGCTTGTATTCTTCAAGTACTTCCTTATAGGATTTTTTGACAGAGGGACTTGCTAACTCTTGAACATCAGACCATGATGCTGCTTTGGTCCAATCTCCTTCTTTACGAGGAGTTAGCTTATTACTTATCTCCTGTATTCTTGGAAGAATACGAGGTAACTCATGAGTCAAACACTTTTGGATCTCATCAATTCTGGAATGAGTTTTCTCATTCTCATCTTGTAACTGTGAGATTCCTGCTTCAATAATAGTATTAGTATTTGAAGCTTGTGTAAGAATTACATCTTTAACACTAGTGGTGTGGTCAACTAGTGGTTGTATCAAATCAGTTACTTTCTGGGATATGACCTCTGGCAGATCTGTAGAAATTATCTTATGATTCTCTTGAACCAATGTTTCTACATTCTTTACTGATTTGCTAATATTATCAACTCTATCATTCAAAGAACTCTTCTCACTTGTATCTCCTTTCTTTCTTAACTCTATTGCTTTTAGAGTTCTTTCTAGAGAAGATAATTTTTCTGAATGCTTTTCTGCTTCTTCATGGACTACCTTAATGGCTTTATTCGTCCAATTTATCATCTTAGAGCTCTCAGAAGGCTCTATTTCTTTACTAACAGCTCTCTGGTACTTAAGACCGCTTCAGGTTTATGCAGTGAGATCAACTCATGTTGATCTGTAGGTGGAAAAGAAGTACTAGAACTAACAGAAGCCATGTTGATAGTAGGCCCATTTACAGGGGCATACTTTTGACTTACAAGCTTTTCGCAGTCTGAACACCAAAGAAAATCCGTGGTCGGATCATGTGTTAGAGACTTATGACTGCAGAGAAATATTTTCTCATCCTTCTGTTCTTCTGTTTTCTGTGCATTAGAAGTTTCACCAACAGTGAAATATGAAGATGTAGATGCAACAGAATTACTTCTAGACAAATGTCTTTTAGACATATTTAAACCGAGTTGTTTCTAAAGCTCAAAGTCACATTATCTTTATTTTCCGTGACTGAGGTAGCGTTTCTCAAGTCTTGGCTTTGAGGACTGAACAAACTTCTTTGCTAAGGTCCATTCTCTTGGCACCTTGATGTCCGACAGTGATATTAGTTCCAGGTTCTATTTTTCCTCAGCTCTCAAGATTCACGTGTGTCACCACGCTGCTGCCCTTGGACACGCCATGTTTTACGGCTGGATACATTGTGTTGACCAACCTATAGATAATCTTATAGTGTATGGCAAGTGGACAAGCTCCTGATCTCATGTTTAGACCAGTAGTGGCTAGGTGTAATTTCAAAACATCTTGGAGTAGATCATCCTTGGTTAATGATACAGGGTAATTAGGATAGACTTCGAAAGATATAGGTCCATTGTGTAGACCGGTTTGTATGGCTGCAAGAAGACTATCTTTAAAATTATCAAACCGAGGTCCATTAAACAACATAAGATAGAGGCATTTAATCCTCTTCTAAACAATGGGGTTATACCTATTTGCACGCATCCTACGTGAGCAAATTTATAAGTAGACTGACGCTTTAAACTTTTAATGTCGGCTTTGTCTATTAATGGAATGTTATACTCAGCATTATTAGTTTGTGCTACCAGTATGTGACTCTCTAGGTAGAGGCTAATAAATGAAATTTACTAATTTTAGAGTATACATCATTATAGGCTTTCTTAGGGAGTTTCCACTCCGGTGTAGGACTGGATTCATCAACAACATCAATGTCGGAATTTACAGAGAAGACATCTGACAAATTAATCAATTCACTATCCTCAGTTTCTACAGTGGAGGATTCAGGAGAAGTATCGGCCATTTTGGACTGGTACTTACAGGTAAGGAAGCAGAGGTTGAACAAACGTCGGGCCTTTCCCTATATGCTGCGCCTAACACACGGCGACTTACTCTGGCGGGTAGCCACACCAATCAACCTTTCTTGTTGCTGTTAATCCCGTGTTCACAGATGACTGAACTTTCTGAAACCAAAAACTGCAAAATCTGAAAATAATACTTTGATCTTTCTGACAACAAAATCCTCTTAGATCTTTAACCAACTCGAATTCTTATCCTAAGATCTTTAACCAGCTCTGATACCAATTCTTACAAACAAACACATGCTCGATACCAATCTTAAAAACAAACAAACACTCTCAAACATGCTCTGAAAACACTCTCAAACATGCTCTGAAAATCTGATATAATATCTTTGAAACACACCAAACTTCTTTAACAAGTAAATATCATTATTATGTCAACTTGTGCATCTCAAGAACAATTCAAATGAATACTTATAACAATATCAAAGATATCATCTGTCTCGAAGATTTCTTCAAACGTATGAAACTCTTCTATATTTATAAACTTCAAATCTCCATTTACAGTTACTAAAACATGGACTGAATCATACATGATTACTTACAGACCATAGACTGAAAACTTGACTCGATCTATTTCATATCCTCTAAACCGGATGTATCACAGAACTTCTTCTCCTTTAGCTCAAGTATTACTTCCAGGATGTAGTTCTCTATCCGATGTCGCTTCCCATCCGATGTAGTGAATGAGTTGGAAGCGGTCTAATTTATAGACTTTCCAAGGCTTTTCACCGGATGACCGGAAGACCGGAGACAGGAAAACCGGAAGCCAGGGTTACCGGTAAGATTCCCATGGATACAGACATAAAGGTGAGTACAACCCACTCACGGGAGTCTTTATTAAAAGAAGCATGGGTCCACCACGCACTGACCAAAAGAACGCACTAACCTAAAAGATAAGAACGAATCTTATCAAAAGACAAACGACAACAGGCCTGTCGTATAGCCCACACAAAAGCAAAGACAAGGACGCGCACTAAGAAAAGTAGAGCGCACTAAGGACTGTACAGAGGACAGAGGGTCCGGGAGCATCTTCGTCGGATGATGATGAAGTGCTATCATGTCTGTCTGGCGCCTTTTCAAGATTCCTTTCTTCTTGTTCAAGCCAAACCCTGGATACGTGTGCTGTTCCGTCATTATTGGGCTGCAAGTGATGTCTCGTCGGAAACAGGTAATGATCAAGGATCTTTAGATCCTGTCCTGGAGCTGGTGGTCTTATCACCATCGTATGGTGTAGCAGGACTCTCCTCCACAATGTTGCATTAGGCCTTTCAACCATGTTCCTGTTATGATTAATTTTAACATAATAGTGCACCTTGACAAACCAAGGTATCTTGCACTGAATTAGTACATTTCTTGCCATATCAGGATGTACATTAACAAGTGGAGAATCAGACAATTTAGTAGGCAAATATTTGATTTTAATGATGTAGATCGTAATCTCTTTTTATTACAAGTGGTGTGGAAATTAATGCTTCCTATATGTCTTGTGTTGCTTCAATTAGTGCATGAGGCCAAAATTGGGTGGCTAATGTGTTAGAAATATATACAACCTAATATTTTTGAAATTAATATTAAATTTATGGTTCTGGATGTCTCGTGCGTAAACACGCACTCTCTGCAATTCTTAAGCGTTGATTCTTTGATGACTATCAAACAAGAGAACCCCGATCCAACCAAGAAACACCTTTCAAAGCATAAAAACTATGAACGTGGACATTAATTCATAATAATGTCCCATTCAATGAACATCTCAAGAGATGATCATGGTCATTTGGGAAGTGGGACATACCAAGTGATGAAATCATTCTTTTTAATGCTTGTTAATGTTGTTTTCATAGCACAACATTTATTGTGCACCTCATTCTATCTATTTCTACTCTAATTTTTTGTAAGTGCATTTCCTACGAGAGTTTCCATTCCTTTAGCATAAATAATTATTTTCAGCTACCTCTCATCTTTGTGGTTTTGTGAGTCCTCTACTTCCATTTTACTTGAATGCATGTCCTAATAATGGCCAAGAGATAAATTTTTTTGTTATAGATAAATTCCGCTAAGTTATGTGGGGAAAGTCATTAGGGAGAAAGAAGAGGTATTATTTGGAGGAACAACGAAATGATTTTATAGGGCTAATATCCCTTGGAAAGAAAAGTTATTCATAGCTCAATTGAGAACTAATTCACATCGTCTTGGTGTAAAATAGGAAGATGGAAAAGGCCAAAAGAGGCATGGGAAGAGAAAATCTATGTCTTTGCACTTCTAGAGCAAAGTGGATTCGAGAGAAACATTTCATGTTGGAGTGTAATGTTTATAATGACATTAAGGCCTAGTTTGCCCATTTCATGTTGGAGTGTAATGTGCGAGTTAGTCGTGCACATGGAGGATAGTACAAATATTGGTCATACCATCAATTTCCCCCAAAATATTTCCTCAATGACAAAATACCCTCCCCCACACTTTTAGGAACTAGACAATGTACTTGTTCAACAATAAGGGATATGCCAAAAATGTATGACTATAAACATGAAAATATTTATGGCCCAGTTTGGAGTGTAAATGTATGTAATGTTTAAAATGTATGAGAACCGGGCCAAAAATGGATAGGGCCACACTTTTAGGGCCTAGTTTGCTAGTATTTCTTCAACTTATGTAAGATAACTTAAAATATATTGTTGGTTTCTAGGATCAATGTTATCCCACTTGGAGAATGGGTATCCATTGTGCTCTACATAACATCTATCAGATGTGTGAAAATAATTAGGCATTCTAGTTTTCATTCCAAGGTAATTTTCCATGCATTACAGAGCATGTATGAACATGAAAAACAGATATATTTTTTTAGAAAAATTTATGATATTCTAAAAAGATTATTCAATTTGTATGATGCCACACACACACCAATGAGTGGATAAGGCATTATTAAGGAACTCTGTGGTGAAAAATGATAAGAATGCAATTGTGAGGTAAATAAATTGATGGATGTAAACAAAGATGGTAAAAAAATTAGGATGGTAGGAGAAGGAGATCCCAATAAAAAGAAAGGAATGTCCAGTGGCAAAGGAAACATGATTGTATGGGAGAGGCCTTTGTGTTAGATAATAGGTACAAAGACTAAATCAATAGTGAAGGAATGAGAGCAAGATGTTTCAAACCATAATGGGAAGAGAAGGGAGGCAACGAAAAATTTAAATGATGGTTTATAGGGGGTCCATTTGGGATAAAGAATGTTTTTATTAGGTAGTTGGAATAGTGTTTACGTGCAAAGGATAATGAAATTCTAGCATGCATGTTAACATCAAAGTTATTGATAATTAATACTCACTCGGTTCTTTACGTAATACTTGCACATTCAAGCCTCGTCATTAGGAGTAGACATTGCATACAAAAACATGAAGCAATTCATAAACCCTACATAAATTTTAGAAAGGCACAATAAATACAATGACATCTACGTTGGGTATGATGCCAATATGGGCACCCAATCGACTATTGTTAGAATTAGTTTTAGTTGTGTTTTTGGTTTTAGGTGACCTTTTTGCTAAGCATAAAATTATATTTTTAGGAGAATTTGGGACACCAAGTTTACCTAGTGTGCAAAATAGAATATACACGTGTCACTTAAACTAATAATGGATTTTGGATGCTGACCATACTAGGGAAAATGCCAAGGCCTTTAGATAGAATGAATTCACTGCTCAAGAATCACACAAGACAAACAAGCACACAATAAAATGTAGCTAAGAGAAAATTAAACAGATACACATGAATATTGCAAAAGAGTATTAGATCCAAAACTAAAAACTTCCATTAGCCAACATGAACATAGCTCAAGTGGTAGCGTGTATAAATAGGATTAATGTGTAACTCCTCCACGAGGATAGGGGTCAATAGTTCCAAAATATGGAAAGAAGTTACATTCCAGAAAATATGGTCAAATGTAACTCTTATGACACATATGATGCCCTATGAAACTCTTGTGACATGTCAAAGTAACTCCTATGATGCCAAGGACACCTAAGCAAGATGGGTCAACAAAGGTGAAGAATTTCCAAGTATGAAAATAATATTGTACACAAATAGACCATATATTATTATTGGATGATAATTTTAATCTTGAGTTTATTTTTATTTATATTTAGTTGAATTTATCTTTTTAGGAATTTTATCCTTATTATTAGTATTTTACTTATCATGCAAATTTATACAAGTCTTGTTGTGATGGCTATATTAGCCTAGTTTTTTATTAACCTAATAAGAAATAGTGGGGTGAATATTTCCAAGTGGAAACACTTTTTTCTTTGTTTATTCTCTTATTTTATTGCATGTATTCATAGAGGTAGACTATAAATCTTAAGAATCTGATTTAGAGGTTATTCAATACATATTTTTTCATCAATCATATAGATAAGTACACTAGCTTGATAATTAGTTATTTTGGGAATTATGGAAGATATTACCTTTGTTTAGAGGGTATTTCATATTTTATTTGTAATCCATCCACGTAAAAACATTCATTTGGTATTAAATCCTTGTTCAAATAGATGTTTATAAGGGTTTTTAGAAATTATCGAAGCCATAGTTGTAATGAATTCGATTCTATGAATATCACCATCTTCAAAGGAGTTGAATTTGAGTATTAGAGAGATCAATGAAGATGATTCTTGTTTAGAAGCGGGAGGTTGAAATAATATTATCAATGGATATGCTTCACTTATAGATTGGAATACTTTGTCTCAAGATCAAAAGAGAGAAAAAAAAAGAAGAAAAAGGAATATGCACAAGACTTTTATATCTTTAGAGTGTAATAGATACTAACATATATCCAAGAATTGCAGGAAGTAATAATTCCCATTAGGAATATCTTGTAGAATTCATACCAAATATATGCTAAGGTAAGAGAATCAAAACTCCAAACCCTTAAAATAATTTTTGAAAATTTGAGAAATTCTAGATAATAGAGTTAGAAAATATTGTGTTAAGATATATGATTTAGTTCATACAACGAGGGTTTATGTAAAAACCATATAACAAAAGTTTATCCTAAGGAAATTTTTGGGATATTTGACATAAAAATTTTTGCATATTGTGATCAATATTGAGGAGTGTAAGGACATGAGCACTATAAGTGTTGATGAATTAGTGGGTTCTCTCTTGTCACATAAAGATAAAACGAGACTTTATGAAAATATTAAGTAAAAAATTTATAATAGACACTTTAACTAATAAAAGTACTTCCAACGGGAAAGAACAAGTTAAATTCACAAGTAACTCAAGTAAAATAAATCTTATTTTTCATTATTGCAAAAAACCACGATACTTTATAAAAGTCAGTAGTATACTAGTAGTTGAGAATCAACTTAATAATGAGGGTAAGAAGAAGGCTATCCATGATGAAAAAAGTGAGTATACGAAACATAAAATGATTTAGATTATTGTCTCTCTCATGAAATTTGTGATTAGAGTATGTATATAATTTGTGGTTTTTATTTAGGTTTCTCAAATCATATGACAAGTCAAAAATATGGTTTTAATAAGTTGGATGATTCCTTCAAAATCCAAGTGCAATTAGGATATGGAAATCACATCCAAGTTAAAGGAAATATAAGTATTCAAATTACCATAAGTCAAGGTATGGTAAGATGTATTACCAAATCATATTATAATAATTTGGAACACATCTTTACAAGATATTTTATTGAAATCAAAATATATAAGTTTTATAATCCCGCTAGTATATCAACTACTAATTTTAGGATTTGTAATCTTTTTAAAATGAGATGTATGTTGATCATGGATATATTTCTAAAAGGATCATAAGTTAAGGGAGAATCCATTTAAATTTTTTTTTGAGGTCTTACAAATTCCTACATAGATTTCTAGTTCAATACCAAACAATACTAACTCTCCCAAGAGACTAGGTGCTAAACCCTTGTTATGATAAAAAAATTTAAGGTATTTTTTAAAGCATACCCTTAATATACAATCAATGTTACCGATGTTTAACATTATTATTTAGCTTATTGCTAAATAATATAACATAATTAAAATATTTATAATCCATCGATAACATATAATAACCATGTGCAACTTGTAAGGGTATATCCAGATCTCCACAATCTCCCTTAAGTCACTCTAACCAAGTGTGTACACTTTTGTATACTTGGTTTAACCTTTTACAGGTTATGAGAACTATGTGCATCTCCTAAGTGCCTACTTGGAATACATTCATGCAACTTCCATCTAGTATTCGACACTATTTATTTAGGGGATTGGTGATCAAACAATGTAGTTAGATAATACATTACTTTGGAAAAAATTTCAAGCATTTCTTTGGAAGATTAGTTTTGAGACCACACACTAGCCTACGAAACTCATCTTCCACCACCACACAACCATATCAATACAATTATTTAGTTCCCTTGTTTTTAAGAAGGTGAACTAGCTAAGAAGAGGAGAGCCCATTATCGGCACATTTCCTATATGTAAAGAATCCCATCCATACCTAAAAACACCCTAAAATTTACAAAGTAAATTGCATGAATAACTAAGAAAGGCTAACACCATATCCACATCTAGTCAAGGCTCTACGTCTAGGCATGTAACATAATAAGATAGAAGATTAAAGGAATGTTAACTAACATGAATACAATTCAAAATATAACTAATCATGCCTACTAATATGCTCAATTACCTAACATGGGCCTAAATAGACCTAAGAGGGAAATCAAATTGGTATGGTTGCTACTCCAAACAAGGTGAAATGGCCTCTCCAAATGACTTACAAAGTCACTTTAGATATCCATCTACTAACCTTGTTGAAGGTTTTAGGCAAGGATTGAGCTTGGCTATAAATCATATTTATTATATGAGATGCAAATCAAAGCATGGTGTAAAGTATTAAGGTATGAGGTGAACCCTTTTTATAGTTTTCCTTTTGGGGAAAACTTGTATTTTGGTGCATGTGGGACTAAAATCCCAAATTAGATTAGAATTGTTAATCATGATTAAGCTTTTCTAATCACAATTAGTGAATTACCAAGTGATTAAGATGTGTGGAGCCTTAATCAACCGCTTAGGGTCAACTAGGAGGCTAGGATAAGATTTTGAAGCTTGCTGAGATGTTGTGGAGAGAAGTGGGGTGATTTTGAGTGGTTGGAAGAGGGGTTTGAGCCAATAGTAGAGTATATTGATCAAAATAAGGGGAAAGTAGGCTTAATTAGCTAATAAACACTAATTATCTATTTTGAAGAGGATTTTGACTTACGATTCGTCGTAAAGTGGCATCCTGAATGCCAAAGAGGTTTGATAACCAAAAAAGTGTTATTATTGACCGAAGTGGTAAGAAATGTTAGTTAATTAGCGGAAATCACTAATTATAATGGAATTGGTGAGAATGAGAGTGATTTGTGTGCATTTGGCAATAAGATTGCAAAAGTGGAATTTAGGTGTCTACATTTTCCCTTGTTTGAGGTGAAGTTAGTGACTTTGCTTCAAATATAGTAGAAAAGCATAAACATGTAAATTTTTGAAGAAAAATTAGTAGGATGAAGGATGCCCCCTTGAGTGTTGATGGGGTGATAGAAGAAGTCAATCGACGATCGAAAATATGATCAAAATGGATAGAAGAAATAGGATAGAATGGGCACGAAACCTGTGGGTATTTAGAAGGAATAAGGATAAGGATAAACATGGTTGTTTATTTCCCCAAGTGATTTGGAAGAAAAATAGTAGTGATAATAAATGATAATGGATAATATAGAACAATCCCAATCTTTGCATCCAACCTTTCAATAAGAAACTTTGTTGTATCATTTTTCCCTAGATCTACATCATCGGCCTTTATTGAAATAAACAAAAGTGTAAGACAACATGAAAATCTAAATTACTAATATTTTTCATTACTACGTAACTTCATGCAACATACATAATGCAATGCAATACGAGAAAGTAAAATGATGTTTAACTCAATGCAACATACACAATGCAATGCAATACGAGAAAGTAAACCAGCTAACCTAATAAAGAAACCAATATAATCACATATACTCAAACAAACAACATTTAAGACAGTTGCACCAATGTTTTTGTTATCAAGTTATGGTTCCCAAATGTTCATGTTGTAATGACAATGGTTAAAAATGGTGCCCCAAGCAATGATACATGCGAGGGGAATAACAGAGGACACAAGTAGTCCCATGGAAAAGATTTTGTGCACTATGACATAGTCTCTAGCAACTCACTATTGCATGGGAGTACCGACATAGCATACAACTTGGCTTTTGTTAATGCAGGTAGATTACGATGATCCACAAGTCATTTGAGACCAGAACAAGCAAGAACCTTAGAAAGATGGTTTTGTAGGAAAATTTCAATGTTTGAGGACAATGCATTTGACACAGGCCTCAATTGCATGTATGTTGTTTACCATTTTTTTGTAAAATTTTAATTTTTTACATTTTTTGGATTTTTAATGATTTTACCAATTTTTGGATTTTTTTTTTTTTTAAATTTAGTGGAGCGTGAGCACACATGTGCTGGTGCACAAAGGCATGTGCCTATGCAATTTGTTTTTAGTGCAGTGTGAGCATTCATGGAGCACGCATGCGTTGGTGCACAAAGGCATGTGCCTATGAAAATTGTTTATTTTTAGTGTAGCGTGAGCATGCATATGCTGGTGCACAAAGGCATGTGCCTATGCAAATATTCTCTTTTTTTTTTTTCCTTTTTGGTTTTTCTAGTGGAGCGTGAGCACACATGTGTTGGTGCACAAGTGTATGTGCCTACACAAAAAGGAGTGTGCCTATGCACAAAGGGGTTTTTAGGAGAAAGGATAATGTGCCTACGCATTGAGGAGTGTGTTGGTGCAATAAAGAGTGTGCTGGTGCAATGGGTGCACCTATGCACTAGGGGGTGCACTGGTGCACTCAGGATGCGCCCATGCACAAAAGACAATTTTAAATGTTTTTAGAAGAAAATGAATATTTCTAGAAACCCGGATGGTAAAAATAGATGAATTATAAGAAAAATAGAAGAAAGTGATGATAGAATAGAAAAAAATATGGTAGAATAGAAGAATAAGATCATAATAAATGACCTAATTAACCCTACAAATATAATGTTGTGAATTTTTGAATGTTTTGATTTTTGAAACATATTTGAATTTTTTTAATTTTTTAGAAGTTTTTTGAAGCTATGTACAGAAACAAAGAAACACGGATGCCCTAGCGACAAATGGGATGTACAAGGGCAGAATGCCACGCGTATGCGTAAGAAAGTAAAGATGCAAAGTTGCCCCCAACGTTAGATGGGAATGTACAAAGGAAAAATATTCACACGCATAATTTGGATCAAGGCCAATATAGATAGGTTCAACCTGATGATGAACTTAAAACCAATGAAGTGTTAGGAAGGAGAAAGGATGCCCCTAGCATAAGTTGGCCAAGAAGCACATGATAGAAAAAAGTGGAAGATTGTTTTTGTGAAGTGGAAAAAGGTTCCTGCAAACATGGAAAAAAGGAAATATTATACACATGGATGTTTTGAATGAAGTAGAATAATGATATGCATGTATGTATCTTAGAATCCTCGTTATGAAGAAGCGAGTATCTCAAGGCAAAAATCATGAGACAAGATACAGACTAGAGTAAGAGTCTGAAAAAGGTCCAAAAAAATACACTTGGTAACATACTAATCCTATTTTCTCATCGAGATCCAGTGTGTGCACATAGAAATTTATTACCTGTTAGAGGGAAGATTTGATAGACAACAAGTGAAGACACCCTAGCCAATGTGTAGGAATGATTTATATTTTAGAGTTGATTTTTTTGAATGGATTGCGGAAGGAAAGCCGTGCATTGCTCCTTGCTAGCCAGACATCCATATCCTTGATGGAGATGCATTTGATTCTAATCACAACATTTCTCTACCGCCAATCAGATTCCATATCCCGAAGAGAGATTATTGGAAATACCCCAAGAGAGAGTTATATATCAATTTGTTTTTGCTTTTAGCTTTGGATTTTTTATTTGATTGATTTTGTTTTGCTTTAAAAACTTATTTCAGATCTCTTGTTTGACAAGGGGTTAAGAACCACTAATGGCTTGATGGAAGGAGGAAAAATTACTTGTGATGATGACATTGGCTAGTGTCGAAAAATATGTCCAAATTTTTTTTTAACAATTTTTTAGATGTTGATTGTGATAGGATATCTATGAGCTCAGTCATTCTTTTATTTACCAAGGTGATAAAATACTAAGGCCAAACGGATACCATAGAGATAAATGTCACAAAATGCGTGTGAATAGGATAACCAAAATATCACCAAAGGGATGAAAATGGTAGGAAGACTTGTAGAAGAAGAGCAAGAAAGGGAAGAAAGAACATCCATGTGTATGCAATACCTTATTGCAATGTGTGTTCGTTTACCTTTGATTTTTTTGAAATGTTTTCTCATTTTTTGTTTTTTGAATTTTTTTAAAAGGTGAGACCAACAAGGTCACTTGGCATGATAAGATCCAACAACAATGTTAGAAATTTCCTTGATAAGGAAGACTAAGTGTGTTTTCTTATCAAGAGTCATATTATCCCTGATCTCGATGATCATGGTGAGCTCATACTCAATATATGACTACATTTTATCGTGACATGTGGATGTTACATGCGGGAGCTTGAGGTCCCTATCCAGAGGTTTTTACACTTTGCGCCATACTTGATGGGTGTGTTGATGTGCATTTTTGAATTGTGGTTGATTCTAAACTTTAAGATTGTTTAAATTGTTGTGAGCTTTAGAGCTCTTGGAATTTTTGATCTTATTCTGATGAAGGAATCGTTTTGGTTTCCTATAAGCTAATATGTGACTTGTCTAATCCCGAGAAGTGGGAGAAGAAAGTGGACGAATAAAATTGATGTGAGAAATGACGGTGGGCTGGCCACAATCATTGATAGAAGGAAATGTGATGGACACAAAGGATATGGTCCAAGAATTGAAGAGGATGGGCTACCAGGAGGTGTCCCATAGACTGAAGATAAAGGAATACCAGGATGTGGCCCTAGGATTGAAGATGAGGGACTTCCTAGAGGTGTCCCATATATAGAAGATGATGGGATACTAGGACGTGGCCCAAGAATCAAAGATGAGGGACTTTTAGGACGTGCCCCCAGTATAGACGAAGAGGGGATACTTGGAGGTGAGCCACATATAGAAGAAAATGGGCTACCAGGAGGTGAGCCACACATAGATGATGAAGGGCTACTTGGAGGTGCCCCATATATAGAAAGCGAGAACAATGAGATACTAGGTGGTGACCCAAGGTGAGAAGAAAATGGGATACTAGAAGGTGAGCCACAAATAGATGATGAAGGGAAACTTGGAGGTGCCCCACATATAGAAGCATACGATGGGCTACTAGGTGGTGACCCAAGGTGAGATTGTGATTGAGGAATCATGCTATGTAAAGAAGGATGTGAAGAAAAGATAGGATCTTCCTCAATGGTCTTAGGATCTTCCTTAGTATTCCGAAAAAAGGAATTAATTTCTTCTTCCCAATACGCAAGCATATAAAATCCAAGATTAAATCCTTGATTATAATCCTATAGAGGAATGCCATCGTGTAACCCCATGAATTTTGTGATCATCTCTTCATCTCAAGATGAATCAATTGGTAGGGGTATTTGTTCTTTGACCATAGGAGGTTGAATAGAAGAAATGGGTCCAACTGGTGTGGAAGATTGAGAATACGATGACTCAAGAGACGAAGTATAATTGGATTGAGATGTCTTGTGAGTAGAAGAAGATGTAGATTTGGAACTGATTGGCATAGGTTTTCCTAGAAGACGACATATTTCTAGGAAACAACGAGGATCACATAGAAAATTAGCATATGATTGTGACATAGGAGTTGTCTGAGGTGTTTACGACGTATGCGTCAACTTAGATGATTGTGACATGGGAGTCAAATTTGATGATTGTGACATGGGATTCAACTTGGAAGATGATTGTGACACATGAGTCGACTTAGAAGGATTTGGATTCACCTAGATCTTCAATGGAGGAAGAGGTTGTTGAGACGGCACGAATAAGGGAGTTCTGCAAAGCAAGGGAGGACCACGACTCAAGAACCAAATTAGATGTTTGATTGATGGATCTTGGAGCCATATGGATCTTCAAAGGAGGAAGATGTTGTTTAGGTAACTGATAAGGGGATTCCTACAAAGAAAGGGAGGACCGTGACTCAAGAACCAAATTATATGTTTGATTAGAGAGACTTGGGGCCACACGGATCTTAAAAGGAGGAAGATGTTGTTAAGGTGACTGATAAGGGGGTCTTGGGAAGAAAGGGAGGAATACAACTTAAGATTCGAATGTATTGACTAGCTCTAATGAGAATTTTCAAAAGATCGAGGTGAATCTGAAGAATCAGAATAAAAGATTGGATCAAAGTCAAAGAAGACTGGGGAAACCCTGAATAATAATTTGGATTAGAAGCATCCAATCCATACCACCGACTATGAGATGAAGGTGGGTAACAAGGTACCCAAGCGTTTTCTCTAATGTGAAGAAATAAACGAGGCTTAGCAATGATGGGCATCCTTTGATGGGAATGCCAAAATTTTAATTCATTAGTGTCATAATATAAGAAACCAGTGCGATAGTTGATTTCGGCATTGGTAATTGTTTAGGATTCCTAAGGGAAACATAGGGACCATGTAATGATTACCCATCATTATGTCCTCACTACCCTTCCTATAGCCATCCTAAGTTGGCACTAAGCTAAGATTCTAGCGAGATGATGTAGGAAAATTACATCCATGCTCCTTATACTTAGGTTACCTTAGTTGAGTAATGTAACTAAGTCATCCTTAGCAAGTCATTTTAAAAGTATTATTTCATAATACTTAATAGGTTTCCATAAGAGGGTCATAGTAACTCAACGAGTTACTAACTAATATTAGTTCCTCTTGTCATACTTTTAACATCTTAGTAATTGTCGTTAGGTGTAGGTTAATTATTCATTTTTCATACTAAGTTATTTAAATACATTTACTCATCATGATTAGTTCATTATTACTATAAAGTACATAAACATATTTATTTCATTTCCTATGTCATCCTTTTGGTTTATCTATCGATATTCATTTTGCTTTGATTATTCTATCTAAATTAATGAAATTAGAAATAATCACATAACTTAAGAAATTATTATCTTAATTCATAAATCAGCTTTATAAGTAAAATATCTACATTTTCAGTTCAAATAAGATAAGTCATAAGACCATATTTCAAATAAGGGACAAATATCTTAATCTTCATTAATAATGATTTACAATAGTCAACAAGAATAATACATTGGGCCATAATGCCCTTTTTAAGATGTGATGATATTTCAATCACATAATCAAATTGATTACAAATAATCCTTTTGGATTTATTTCCCAATAAACTCAAGACATAAAAAAATCACATAATATAAGATCCAAACAAATACTTCAAGTATTTCGACATTTCTTACAAGATTGTAGGATATATATATATATATATATATATATATATATATATGGATTCGTTCATATGAATTGAGATGAGTGTGCATACTCTTATTCAATGTCATACTTATAATAAATAAAAAAATAAGATATCAGCTAAAAACTATTCTTAATCAATGAGTTATAATCATAAATTCCATAGTTTATATTATGAAATCTACCTTATAAACATATCTTAATGAAACTTCTTAATTATATAAAAACATTATGTCCATTGTTATTGTATACAACCAACCTAATATGACTTAGACATTTAGATAATAATGGGTCATTTACTGCATCAAAAACATCAATTAAAGATGTAATAACTCACAATATTTTTTTCCAACTTTTCCGCTATTAATAACAACTAGAAAGTTCATAATACAGGTGGTTAATAATGACAATAGTCTATCTAACAACTCATATTCAGTAGAGTTAACTTCATAAGGTTGCAAAAATCAATCATATCCCAATTAGAACCTCAATCAACTAAAAACTAATGAAGTAATTATATTTTAGAGACCCTTTTTGAGTTGAATACACATATATATTATCGTTTTTTACAAGTAACATCTAAAATTCTCGTGTAAGGACTCATTTAATCGTAACAAAAGTTAACCAAAATGTCTAGTCCCAAGAAGGGAGAGAGAGTTCATCAATAATAAAAAAATAATCATCAATTGTATTACACATATCAAAAATAAATAATAGAAGGAGACATAAACCTTTATTCCCTTCCTAATAATTCCCCAACTAACTCAAAACAATCATGCTTAGTTATCACAGAATCAAGCCATTGTTCATATATATCAACAACAATAACCCAAAAAATAGTGTCAAACTGAAATCATATACATACAAAATGAAAAAGGTTGTTTCCTTCACTATTGTTAACAATCAATGGAGTTGAATGTTGTTCCTAAAATTACCATATTCAAAAATTGAAAGTAATAATCAACTAAAATGTAAGTCCAGTTTATGTTTTCCATAACCTTCCTCTTTTCAAGTTTCCAATCACCCAACAAAATACTACCAGATTAGGACCATTCACACTATTAGCTCCAGGCCATTTATTTCTTATACAATTATCTTTCTCATTCCTTATATTGTCTTTATGAGAATGGTCATATGCCCACTCTAAAATGACATTTAACTGTTCCCAAATAGAAAACAAATGTATAATAATAATCCCATAACTCCCAAGTAACTATTTTCCCAAGTTTTAAACCCACACAAAAACAGAGTAAATTAACTCCAATACGTCCATGAGGGAGAGGATTCCATGAAACAACAAACAATCCATACTTTTATAAAACCAGAATCCCCCAAAACTGAACCCAATTTTTAAACAATAACCCAAAATCCATTTAATCCACGCACTCAAAGAAGGTTTTACCTCCACCATTTATTCATAACAAAAATAAATAATGATAACAACAATGCTCTAATAAGGAGCTATAAAACTAATCAAGTTTGTTTTTATTTCACACTAACTCCTTATTTCATTTTCCAGATCTCACATAATAATCCAAAACCAAAACGTATTCAGTTACATCATTAAAATAACAACAAATAATAAGAGTAGAAAAACCCATGCTTGTTATTTTGCCTCCAAACTTCTCTGCACTTTTCCAAGTTGAAAACTTCAAAACACTACATTTTCCATTAAATATTTCAACAACATATTTAAACAGTAAAAATTCCATAATATCCAAAGATAACAACAATGAAATCTCCATGCAACAGTCACCAAAACAACTATTCTCCTAAAAAATCCATGCATAACCCTCAAACAAATCTCCAAAAACACCAAATGAAAATGAAACAATGAGATTACTTGCATGACCTAGTTTCTCAAGGAAGATAACATTTCCTAAGGTTTATGTGTTGTCTTTATTAAATTCACACCAAACCTCCTTAAATGACATGACGATTTTGGCTTATCAACATCAAACAACTATTTAAACCATAAAACTTATTTAACATTTATTACAAATATGTCATGCAACTTAGGTTTTAACCTAAGTTCTATAAAATTTTAAAACCACATAACCCGCATGGTGGGGTGGGTTGAATCTCCACCTCACACAATTTCATTAACTAATTAACAATGCCATGTAACAACCAAACTAAACTCCATAAGTGTTTAACATAAGCTGGTCTCATGGTGATAATATGCCAACAATGCCAAACACACACACACACACACACGCGCGCACACACACAACACCACACACACACACACACACACACACACACACACACACACACACACACACACACACACACACACACATTAATTCATTAAATCATCACCAAACACTCCTTTACTAGATAAGTAATAACACAAACCAGATCAAACACTCATTAACAAAGGGGGAGGGGTGTTAATATCCTTAACAATCATAGTTCACAGTGCCTAGTGAAATGCCATGGCATCTTTCTAACATTTGAAAGATTGAAGTTAACTAGTAAAACCAATTCATGATACCTATTGCCTTCATAATGGCTAATGGTCAATAAGCATTCTGCTAAAGAAATGTCCATAAAAAGGTTAAATTTTATAACAATGATCTTAATAATTTAATAAATGAATTTAATTAAATATGGGATGTTACACTAGTCATCCATCTACATCAACATAAAATAGGCACAAGTGTTTGTTAAATCCACATCTAGAAAATCAAATGTAGGATTATAATTATGAGATTAGGATAATAAGGATTAATTATCATGAAGATAATTTATTTGATGATAATATTGTGTTGCATTGTTATCTATGGCTACTAAACCTAGAATTTATGTAGAATCTATTCAAAGGAAAGAGTGGTTGATGTTGTGAACATTGAGATGGATCTAATTAAGATGAATGATGCATTTAAAATTATTCAACTTGTAGCTAATAAATAATTCATTGAAGCCAAGTGGGTTTTACTAGTTTCTAGATTTATAAGCAATTCATCATTGAAGAATGTGCAAGAAGTGAAATGATTTTTAGATATGTAACATATATTTATAATAATTATAGTCATTCTATACCAAGTAGTTAATTATTTCTAATTGGATATATAGATTCATACGGGGAGGTTTTCTTAATGACAAAAAGTCTACTTCAGGTTATTGCTTTACATTGGGAAGTGGTTTGATTTCATGGTCATCAAAGAAGTAAGATAAAGTTTATTTATCCTCTATTGAAGCTGAATATACAACCCTTACATCAACACACAAACATAAGGTGTGTGGTTGAGAAGAATATTAATTTATTTCAAAGAGGTTTAACATGACTTAAAATAAGATTTTTGTGATAACAACGAGGCAATACAATTATCCAAGAATCCAATTTTCCATGCTAGAAAAAAAAATATAACTCAAACATAATTTTATCAGAGACTTGGTCAATGATAATTGGTTTTTAGTTTTTCATTGAACATGTGAGAAGTGAAGATCAACTTGCTAATATTTTCACCAAGGGATTATTGAAGAAGACTCATGGAAGACGTAAGGGGATGTTAGACATTTTACTCTTTACATCTAAGGGGATGTTGGATATGGTGCCAATATGGGTACCTAATTGACTATTGTTAGAATTATTTTTAGTTTTATTTTTTAGGATAATTTATGGTTAAGTGTAAAATTATATTTTTATACATCTTCTATTTTTAGGAGAATTTAGGACACCTAGTTTAGCTAGTAAGCACAAATAGATTATGCATGTGTCACTTAAAATAATAATGGCTTCTTACATGTTGACTATATATTATTAGTGGATGATAATTTTCATCTTGAGTCTTTTTAGTCATCTTTAGCTGACTTTAGTTATTTGAGGAGTTTTAATACCTATTATTATCCTTTTACTTATCATGAAAATTTAGACAAGTCTTGTTGTAATGTCTATATTAGCCTTGTTTATTTATTAATTCAATAAACAATTTCCAAGTGGAAATAATTTTACATTGTGTTATTCCATGATTTTGTTTCATGCATCCAAAAGGAATAATAACATGCTCAATAATCCGATTCAAAGGTTATTCAATGCATATTTTTCATCAATCACATGTACAAGTAGACTAACTTAATAATAACTTATTCAGGAAAGATTAGATAATCCATAGCTTCATTTAAAGAATATTTTAGATATGATTTGCACTCCTTCACATGAAAAATTCAGGCTTCAAATAGAATGACTCCTTAATAATCAAATATTTATTTATTATGAATAAATTTGTACAAATTTTGAATTTAAGAGAAAATGACATGTAATGCAATGAAAAGGTGAAAAATTCTCGTGTCAAATCATAATTGCCACTCTCCTCATGAGTTCATTCTTCAACTTATCCATGTCTAGCCTCATTTTCTCAATGTCATTGTAGGTATCCACAACATATTTGATTATCCTTTTTCCTTGAGTAAGGAGATGTTGTATCCAGATGTTTACCACCCTACCCTCCGACCGATTTTTCCATTTTGGGAACGAAGGATAAATAAAAAATGAATAAAGTAGGAGAAGGGATACGGATCTCGAGTGGGCTTGGAGAGTTTGAGCGAGAATGGATGTCAAATTTTTGACCTTATTTTTCAGCTCATCTTTTAAAGCTTTAGTTTCCTTGAGCTTCTTGAAGAGATTGTCCATGAATGTTTACACATCCTATTTTTCACCTTGATAGTAACCTTTAAGAGCACTACCTTAGTGATTTGATAGTTAGAAGTTGTGTTGTATTCCTTATTTTTATCCACAATAGGCACAAAAATTTAGCAAACCTTTGAACAGATGCATCAATGGTGATGTGAGAGATGGTATTTTGTTTCTTGGATGTGCGTGAAGGTGTAGGTTTTAAAGAGATGAAATCAAATTTCTCGGGAGGAACATCTATCTTCCTTTTCCTTGGGGTTTGGATCATTAGACGGGAGAGAAAAGAGGAAGAGGGTGCCCTCATGGTATGAGAACTAATCATCAAATTGGTACTTGGTGGAGTGAGCAAAGTGGTTACCAAGGATGGAGGAGTGGAAATAATAGTGGTGACCATGGTAGAGGAAGTGGGAGGGGAAGAAGGCATGGAAAATGGAGTAGAAAAAGATAGTGGAAGTTGGGCCATGTGGGGAGATCCCAAATTCATACCTATTCATGTTAAAAATATGAGAAAGGGATGAAAATACACTCACCATGAGTGATACGAGAGGGGATGAGGGATGGATGGAGGAGAAGAGGGAGAAACATACGCAAAGATCGATGGGATGTACAAGGAAGAAGATGACGGAGGAGAGGACAGGTGTGGAGAAGGAGTGGAAATATTCTCCCGAGGATGAATGGTAACAATGGGAATTGTGTGAGTGATGAGGGAGGAAGATGGAATAAGTTGGGTAACCACAATGCCAAATGATGCCTCCTGCGTATATGCTGAGGAGAAGGGGAATCAATTTTTAGACACCAATTTTGGTATCGCTACCCCTCATCCCGTGTTCACTCCCTTTTATTATCTTTATTCACATGCATATATCTCTTCCTATTCGAATTCCCCTTTCCCTCCATAAATCCCATTTATTCAAATTTCCCACTTTCCTATATTACCCCATAATTTATTTTAATTCACCCTAATCCCATTTAATTAATCCTTAATCATATTTATTATCCTAATCACATCCCATTTATTATCCCTAAACCCTCATTTAATATTTTCCTACCATTTATCCTCCATATATGCTCCATTTTATCCTCCCTAGGCCCTCATTTAATAATTTCATCTCCCTTGGCCTTTATTTAATATTTTCCTTCCTCTCAACCACTTTTTATCCATCCCTAGGTTCTCACCCACCTTCATTTAATATTTTTATATCCCTTTTCCTTTATTTAATAATTTTACCTCCCACCTACCTTTATTAAATTATTTCCTATCCCCCAACATCCATCCACTCACCTTATAAATAAACCCATACCCCCTCCTTCTTCATGAGAGGAAAGGATGCAATTTTTGAATCTTAGAGTCTTCTTGGAGATCTTATGCCTCACATTTGGAGACTTGTAATATTATCATATATATCTTCCACTAACATTTTGTGCAAGTTCAACTAGCATTAGGAACTCTACTTCAGCTAACTCAATATTTTATTTTATCTGCGCAGTCTTCATTTTATCTTATCCATTTTTGTTCAATCCCTAACCAATCTTGGTCACAATCAAACTGTTCAATTTCGTCAACTTGGCCTCATCCATATCAATTTATTTGTTATTCAAACCCTCTATTTCCATATATCTTCTTATATACCCATCTAGTTTCCAAATATCACCATTCTACCTCTTTGTCATCCCAAATTTGTTTTATCGACCCCAATCATCATCGATCTCCTTTGGTCGCCATTGACCAACCTTTTTATCATACCCTTCACCATTAATTTGTATAATTTTCTTTCATCCTTTCATCCAAATATAGATACAGTCTATTTTGTAGGTTTTATCTTGATCCAGATCCAACCAAAAAAGAGCTTGTATGCCTTATTTTGTGTAATTTCTTCTCATCCGGCCCAGTCTCCATTGAATGGACCTTTGCAACCTTAGGTCATTATCGACCTACCAAAGTCAGTTTACTTTGTATCTATTTAGCTCATATCTACATTTTCTATCTTACATCTAGCATTTCAATTTATTGTTCGTATCAGATTCTGCATTATATCATATCCATTATCCATTGATTTTATCCTATCTTATCTACAAGAGGGTTGAAATCCATCCTAGGAATCTCACACTTCTTGGGACCGAATTATGTTAGAAACCCTCCATCCTATCTACTAATCCATTTTTCTTCTTAGTCTTCTTTTTTGTGCAGATTATCTAGCTCGCAACGAGGAGGATTTCATCTTTGTGCCCGTATCCATTCATCTCATCTCAAGGTACCTTAAACCCTTGCATATTTGGAGTTACTTGTTTCCTTTATTACTAGTTCACTAATCTGAACAGGAACAAAGAAACTTGTCCAAAACAATTACAATAACATATGGAGTGGGAATAGTAGATGAAGGAGGAAGAGATTTGGTCCCATTCTTTGTAGAACTTCAACTTTAACTTCTTCTTAGATGCTTCACATTTATCTTTTTCTTCCTTAGAGGGACCCACCTTCGACGCATAAGTGGTTGGAAATTTGGGGAATTGGGGATCCTAAGGCTGAATATTCCATGAATATAACCAAGTGTTGGTTCTGAGGAGGATTTGAGCGGATCTATCATGAATGGACATAGATTATTTAATAGACCCGATCGATTGGAGGAAACCCCATATTATCACTATTGGAGCTCAAAATTACACCCTTGATATGATCGATGAGGATCTTGAATGTTGAGGCAACATGAGACTATCTCTTAGTTGTGGGACCTGCGAACTAAAAACAGGACCTGGAGAAGGCCGAATTCCTCTACCTATTTCTAACGCTAACACTACTCCTAAAACTGAAAGAAAATCCTAACCTAAACATGTCAAGGGACTAGGGATAGAAGGAGATGCAGAAAAAAGGGAAATCCTAAGCTTAAGAAGGTGATATCACCAGAAAAGGGTCGATCACTCTCCAAAAGGGTGAAATAAATATGGAAATCATGGGTGAGAGGGTGAAACATACATGCCATAGAAAATAACCACACGACCATGCATTCCCATGCACGAACAACACATGAAATGGAATCCACAAGCAAGGGGAATGCACAACATGCCAAAAAACATGAATGAAAGGCAAGACACAACAGAAATGAGAAAAGGGCATGGACAAAAGTGCCACAAAACCTGATTTTATTGCTTGAAGGGTGCAAAATTGATTACATTCATAGAAAGAGCAGGAATGCATTACAGAGACCAAACTCAAGGTTTGAAACTTGCAAAAATTTGGCCACCATTTTGACATGGTGTCATTACAAAAAAGAGTGATTTTCTTTAATGATAAGAGTTCTTACATTTATATAAGAGATGGATAGAAGAAGAGGAGAAAGAGAGGGAAACCAATTTCAAATTCAACCACCAACATTAAATTCTTTGAGAAATTTGGATGCCTCTAGTTATCCACTGCAACACACCATTTCCCAAAGATGGGCACCCATACTACATTAAATATTGGTAGTTGTGCCACTTGAGGCGCACCTCTTTCGTTTTGGAGATGTCTTCCATATTTACGCATATCAATATCCCTTTAATTTATGAAATCTGATTTTATTGCATGGAGGAGATCAATATTCTTCAAATCATATCAGATTTGAAAAATATGATTCTAAATCTCCATCAATTACAATCCCTATAGAAAAATGTTGTCCTCCTTGTTACACGGCTCTTCAGTTTTAACTCTGCATAGTTTTGAGTTCCACGGCTTTGTCTTCTTCATTCCATGGCTCCACTATCTCTTCTGCTTGGCCCACGGTCTATTTACTTGTCGTGCGGCTTTCAACAACATCCAAAAATTTTATTTTCTCCATCCCTCGGACTTTGAATTCACCTTATTCTCGTGGCATTACTAACTTCTTTTCACCCACGGTCTCTAGATACTCTGTTTTTATGTGTTGTGGCTTTTTCAACATATGTGGACCCTTTTACATCAATCCATAGCCTATCTCGTCCTCTGCGGCATGCTCCAATTCTCTCGTGGATATTTCCTAACTTCAAAGCATCTTAATCTCCTTGGCCACGGTTTCCTAATATTTTTCCTTCACTCCGTGGAATTCATAAACTTCTATGTGGTCTTCATTCTAAGTCTGTGGTAGTCCAAGTTATTCTATTTTTACAAGGGATGAAAAAATAAACAACAATCACCATCCACTTACTCACACATAGACTCCAAGACATTTTTATCATCAACTGCTCCTTCAAGAATATCAACGAGATTAAAAGTTATAACATCATCCAAGTTTAATCTGCTATTATCTTTTTTTCTAATGACTACTTCATCCATGCAATCAGCCCAAATGTCCTCTAAGTCGGAACATGGAACTACAGTGTTCCATAGGCCTTTATAATGCCACAATAGTAAAATTTTATCCTAGGGGAATTACCTTCTTTTGATTTATTTTTGTATCTTGATGATGACATTATTGGCCTTGACAAGAGAGGTGTAGGTATATCTTCTAATGGAAATGGGGAAATGTATCCTTGCCTTGTGATTTATTTGTTGGAACTTGTGAATATCCAACAATTGTCTGACCAAATCCATGAGGATCCATTTGTCACTTGGAAATATGGTAAGATGAGTTGGGGAACCTTGGAATGCTCCAACTCAAATAAAGGTGAATTCTCAGAATTGTAATAATATGTAACCCCATGAGATATTGAATTCCACACAACATTATTAACCCTTTTCTTGGAGAGATTGGGTTCCAATATACAAATGACATTGTATAAGAAAACATCATTAACCCTTCAGAAATGAGTCTCACTTCCCTTCAATGACAACTAAGAGTTACACTTGTAAACATAATCCAAAGGTATGGACCCCCCTTTATGTTACCACTCTTGGGTATACCATCATCGTGGCTCCAACATAGACAACATATGACATCATATAAAATTTCCTGTGGTCAATACTTCTCTCATTTGGATATCGATTGTGTCACTAATGAATGCACCCCAATTGAAGAATTTCTCATTCTTTCTTATGATGGTGAGAAATTGGTACATCCATCCTTGGAATTCTCTCGGTCTTGGGAGCCTTAACACTTTGCTCAAAAGCATAAAGATGTATTTAATTTTAATGATGAATTTTATACGGGAACTACCTTAAGAAACCTAGACACGTAAGATTTAGGCTTTACTAGATACTTCTAGTTGACATGTTTTATGCACTCAACCATGTCATCATCCCATGCTTGTTGTGATGACCTAGGATCTGTTTTGACATATGTTGTGAAATTAGGAAGCTTTAGAATATCCTCAAACTAATCGGTGTCCAAACGAATGAACACATTTCCAACTTGATCCAAAACATACTTGGTCTTAGTATCATAATGACTGACAACAACAAGAATGATTTTGGGGCATTGAGTGGGGATTGGAAAGGAAACAACCATGAGAAGCTGACCTATGGTTATAGATACATTGCATCCATATAGTCGCGTGAGGAACTTTGCACTCTGTTCTAAAATTCTTCCATGTCAATATGTCCTAACTTTGTGTCTCTAATATCGATATTGGAATCAATATTAGAGGGAGACATGACCCCTTGATACTTTTACTTCATTTCCTTGGAATTTTTCCCTTACCCTTCCCCTTTCTTGAATAATACATGAAGGATTTGATTGAAGAAATCTATTTATAATATCCGAAATCTCCGGAGAAGTTCGGGTTTTAACCCATACAAAGCACCTTAGACAGTCGATACACTAGTTGGAAAACAGACCATGTTGGATAACTTGAAAAACTGACGGACTTATCGGGGTTTTGACTATGTCCTCCAACCTAATAATCCTAATGCTTTGTCGGGTTTTCATCCTTTCATTACACCTCCCAATACCCAAAACACGGTAGAGGAAAGGTCGTGTTTGGAAACTAGAGATTTCTAACACACTTGTTAGGAAAGAGACTGCCTGGGAAGGGAAAAACCTAAAATGTTATTTTGAGTTTAAAATCATCAAGTGATTTCTTCCAATTGGTTTCTTCATAAACTATTACCATAATAAGTAGGTTAAAAACTTAACAAGTTCATGTGGAAATACTTATCATGGTAAAAAAACATAATAAAGGGAGAAAGAAAAGTGAGAAGTGAAATAATTTGAAAAATCAATCACAACTCCCCAATCAGAGAAAAACAAGATGAAAACCATCAAAATGAAAAAGTGAATCAACAATATGGATAAACACTTATCAAAAGATGAACTAGAAGTTACAATCAAGAAAATCGATCAAAAAAACCAAGTAATTGCCAATCGGATTTGTGCATTGCGAAAGGAGGGAAATCCAAATTGTAGATAAAGTACAAAGTACAAATGACATGGAAATACCACCTATTTATAAATGACATTACATTAATTACACGTAAGACAACACGTGTGGGACACAAACTCCAACTTGAAATTTATTGTGTTGAATTGGGGGATGAAGTTTGACCGCTTTGAGACATATCATAAAAATGTGTAATCTAGTTTCAAAAGCCGATACAAAGAAGATGGAAAACAAGTCGGGAATCGATTTTAGAAAGTAAGCAACATAAGACATGTAAATTGCTCACCATGTCCCGATGTCCAAAAACCAAAATTATGATACACTGCAATGTTTTAGGTTTTGGTTTGAAAAACACATGACATAATGCTTGTGTTTTCTGGGTGAGATGTTGATGCAATCGGAACCCGAAACCCAAAAGGCTATAGTGTGTTAGGTTTTGGGCGGGAAGAATCGACATAAAACATGAAAAATGAAAGGTAAACCTAAAAACTGAAAAAAGGTCACAAAGAAGGCATTTTAAAGCAAAACTTAGAATGAAAGATGTATCTTAACATATTTATCAACATGAAAATTTGATTTGGTATCTCCATTTTATCAATGAACTCAAAATGGGATAGCAAATCCATACTGATTTTCATCTACCATATACCATAAATTTGGTTTGCACAAAATTTCCTAGGTTTTCATGGCGTGTTGGTGAAATATTTTTCACAAGGGAAAATTAGGTAATCTTGCCAATGCTCTAGGACTAGGTCCCTCTACTTAGAAA
This sequence comes from Taxus wallichiana var. yunnanensis, assembly GCA_018340775.1. Taxonomy (NCBI): domain Eukaryota; kingdom Viridiplantae; phylum Streptophyta; class Pinopsida; order Cupressales; family Taxaceae; genus Taxus; species Taxus wallichiana. The sequence continues at coordinate 836,633,531 of CM031237.1, read as the reverse complement.
TGAGGCAACTCCATTTATTGAAAATAAGGAAATATGTACACTACTCTAACCATTGTGGGTGGACTTTGACCGAGGATCACACAAGAATACTCCACTAAACCTGTGTGTAAAAAGGAGGTTGTGGAAGTGTGTGTGTGTGTGTGTGTGTGTGTGTGGAGAGGAGAGAAATTGAGAAGTGGGTTTTACTCAATAAATAGCATGCTGAGTTCATTGACATAAAACTAGAGTATTTCCAAGTTAATAATGAGAAGACACCAATATGCAAAGAAAGACAAACAATACAATCAACACAAAGTTTAACTGCATTATATTCATCAAAATATTTATTCTTTCCCTGGTTTTGCAGGATTACAATGCTCTATTAGAGTAGTAGTTGAGATGGAGAGGAATACATTAAGATAAGGAGATAGAAGAATTGTAGTTTCTTGCTTGTAGTAAGACAATGGGAGCTATCAACCCAAAAATATAATATCAAAAAAAAAAAATATAACCCTTCGGAATGGAGGGACCCTTACAATATATAACTACATTTAATGAATCTTCATATTTCATTGTGAATTTTCAACTTAAGGTTTAATTCCTAATGAATAAATAGAAACTTTAAGTGACTTAAGTCACTTTTTACAACATTTTCTCCTCAACGAAGAAATAGAATTATAGAGAGAGAAAGATAAGAGAAAAGAGAGAAGATACAAGCTCGAATGAAGGAATATGGAGAAGATATGATCATGAAGAAGATACACTCCTATGATGAATCGGTGAGATGCTCAATGCGGTGATGAATTCTAGATGAAGAACTCGACCCCTCTGCACTAAAAGAAGTCTCCTCTTAAATGATCAATAATTGTAGCCTATCGGGTACACTGAGAGAAGAAGTGAGAAGAACTTGATGAGTGGACCAATGAGAACAATGAAGAATTCCTTATTTCAATTGAAACAATCCTTCCAAACCATGAAACAGTTCCGTGCTTTTCGACCCTCTATCCATATGAAATGAACTTGAAACAATTTTCCTACACAATGCAATCACGATGATCATTCACATGGGAAACACGTGACCAATTAAGTGCAAGGCCCAACACCTTATGATTCAGATATGGGTGAAGGAGAGAGATACGAAATGTAATTTTATTCACTTTATGATCAAGCACCCCACATGAGATGAAGCAAAATGTCCTTCAAGACCAAAATACACTTTGGGACCAAAATTGGGAACCAAGAGGGATTCCCTTCCTCTTGAGTCACAATTCAACTACCAACCCTCTGTGAATATTAGAACCAATCAGGCATGAAGAAGAGGAACATATGTTACCATTTTGATCTCATATTTATCATTTACTATTTTTAGCAAGTCACACATGGGTGTCCATTTCTTAGCAATTTTGTCAATTTTGGAAATTTTTCTATTTCTGAATGTTTTTCACTTGGAGGAATGAATTTAGGTCCTAGAAACCTAATGTTTCTTATAATTTATATTTTTAGTAAGATTCCATATTAGATACTTAATAAAAATATAAATTGTTCTTTCGAGTGTTGGATCGGAACGAAATTAATTGCGAAGTTTCTATTTTGTATTTCAAGGCTTTGCTCTAATTTTTAAGGGATTCCAATCACTAGGTTTTTGTAGATGTGAGAAAATGTGATTTTTGGATGGAAAATTCATATGGATGTAAAAATGAATGAATTAATTAATGGGGAAAATTAAATACTTTAATTAAAGGCGTTTTCATGAGGAAGCTTCAGTCAAAATCTTGAGGAAAATGGAGTTGGGGTTTACAAGTTATGAGCAAAACTAGATTTTGACATCTAGGGCACAACAAAGTGAGTTTTCTTGTGTTTGAATGTTATGAACTAGATTAAAATTAAATTTAATGGATGCCAAGGATTTTATTTTAATTTTTTAAGTTGTGTTTTGTGTTTATGAGTTGTGAGAGCATGGGTGAGGGAATTTATATGGTGGAAGATGAGGAGAGAGAGTGCACATGGAAGAATGAAATTGAGAAGTGGAGAATGGAAGCTAAATTTAACTTGGGAATAATTTTTGGGTGAAATTTCACCTCAAAAATGCACCTTGGGTGCATGGTGATGATAAAAGTGTGCCATGGGGATGGGGATGAGGAAAACATGACACACACATTCACAAACACAAGCTTTTTTATGTTTTTGAATTAGGATGACATGCATGCATGAAATAATTCAACACATGAGGGAATGAAAAAAAAAAATTGAGTATAATTGAAACTCATAAGTGCAAAAAAATGTGCAATATAGGTTTAAAAATGTTCCTTGAGGATAAAATGGGACCCACCACAACTTAAAACACTCACACAAGTCAAAAACGCACTTTATAAGTTTCATGTTATGATTTTGAGTTAGGAATCTAGATAATGAGAGTGAGGAACACTTATGAGGTGTAATTACACCTCAAAATTCCACCAAGGGTGAAAGGGGACACCAAAAGTGTGCCCAAGCACCCAAGTGTTGCATATGAGCATGATTTGCACTCAAAAGCTGCTTCCCGTAGTCAAATATTAATGAAATTTTATAAAATAATATATGAATATTCATGTAAATAGGAAAATGAATCTTAAGATACTATTTAGAATGCTTGAAATTGAGCTATCCAATAATTTTTATCCATACCTCCATTTCCTTCTAGAGTGGTGCACCGATGAGCTAAGTAGAAGAAGAGTTATCGATAGAAACAAACCAAAAAAACTTATGAGACATGAAGAGAATTGAAAATAACATAATTTAGGATTTTTTTGGTTCCTAAATCTTCATAATGCTCCTAAAACATTTCAAACAATTTCTTCCTTGTAGGACTCTTGTCGTGCATTGACAAATAGTTTTCTACATTTTATGCGCTCCAAAATTATTCCTCAATATTTGAATCATGAAGTAGGCTACAAAATATTTCCAATTCCTGGGATATGAGATCCCAATACTTCACAAGGCTCCTAGATCATTTTGAACAAGTTTACTAGCTTCTTTAGAAAATGCATTTCATGATACCTTACCCAAAAATACGGTTTTTATAACTTGTTCCTAAAATCAATTTTCTTCACAAAATATTCATAAACTTCCTCAAAATGACTTCATGGATATCACGAAAACTCCCAAATTATTTTAATCTTCACATCGAATGCTTACGTAGGATGTCCAATAGTGAAAAAAGGACCAAAAATATCCCTTTTGAAGCCTCCGGGAGCACTGTTCTTTCTTAGATCTTAGTAGCTTCAAGAACCAAGATCATACGTAAAATTCTATGCACGTGAAACACAATTTAAAATCATGTTATCACATTCCTTTAAGACAAAATTAAGATGAAACAATTTAAATTTTGGATAGAGGAAAGGTTTACATTAAACACGAAAGGGAATTTGACATGTGGGTTTGGTTTTCATGACCAAAATTTTAAATTTTTCATACTAGACATTTAACATGAAAAAAAAACTCTTACTCGAGGACTTGTTTCAGATTGGAAAAAGGAGAAAACATGAACTTCATTTTCTATTGGGAAAATAGAGTTACATAACACACCAACAATACAAAGAGGTCGAACAAAAAGGAACCTAAAAGAAACACACAACAAAAAGGGAAACACACAACAAAAAGGGAAACACACCATGCAATAAGAAAAAATAACCTAAATCATCTATGACACATGCGAGGGGACAACCCATTTTCATTGTAGCAATTTTTTTGTTGGATGTTACCTGTGCATGGGTAACACCGAATGGTTTTGTTCTGCAAACCCATTGACAGGTTCGATGAAATATGAACCCTTTCTCATTTTTTTGAGAAATTTTGCATGATTGTTCTAGTAAGTAAAGATCCATCTATACATCTCATTTCCTTTATTGCTTTGACATCTTGTTTCCATCTGCTCATTTATTTTTGAATTCATTCCAATTGTTGATTTTTCATTTTTCATTTTGTCACTATCACAAGATTGATTTTTGACTATTACGGGATCACCATGTTTTCAAGTGGCCTCATGATTTGCAATGAGAAAATTCTCTTGATTTTTCATGTTCTCCATTATTGTCATTTATTTGGGATGATCCTTGATAGAAAATTTGAAATTATCACCATCATCATATATCTCTTGCTGACTTATGTTCAATAACTTCTCCAAATGTTTCTCTTTCACACCTACTAAATCATTGTTGACCTCTATATCATTTTCTGTGGTATAGGTACTATCCTCATGAATGAATACATCCATGGGAGATTCAAGCATTTCCTTATCATTCCATTCAAAATTAATAAAATCTTCTTCGCAAAATAGGAAAGAGAAGGACTCATCTTCACATTCAAACTCATCAACCAAAGTTTCAAAAGAGACATTAAGCTCTTCCATTTGTTCTACTTCATTACTTAACATTTGTGTAGTAAATGAAGAATCAAAACTAGACTCATACTTATATTTCATAGTCATAACATAGGTTAGGATTTATAAACTAAGTTGAGGGTCTTTAGTTCCTTTCACAAGCTTTAAAATAAATTGCACTTATTCCTCCTTCAAATCTTCCACATACTGACCTTCACATTGGGTCTCGAGAATATGGATAGGAGAGACTAGTTCACTTTCACAAGGTTCATTGAATATTGCCCCTTATTCTTCACAAGTGGAAACATATTTAAGAAACTTGAGTACCTTTTTTGTCCATACATTCACCTTCAATATGGTCATCTTCTTCAAATGGAAAGGAGAAAGCTTCATTTTCACAATTATGTTCATTAGTTAATTTTTCATGTTGAAACTCATTTGAAACATCCTCTTTCTCATGATCCACATTACTTATCATTTGGGGGTTTCCTTCTTACAATTCATGGCATACCTGATCTTCATCATCATGAAACAAAGAACCAATATCAATACCAAATGGGAAAGGTGCCTTTGTGTAATTCGGGGTCCATCAAATTGGCATCATGTTTGTTAACTAAATTTGGTTCACATTCGAGAACTCTTCCACCAAGATGGGAAGCTCAAAATCTCCTCATGAAATAATTACAACCTATTGAATCTTGATATACAATGTATTCCCTTGGATCATCTTCCTTTTGAATAATATATTTCATTTTTCTTATTGGAAGTAGCTTCTTTATGGCACCCTTGACTGGTATGGTGGAAAATGACCAATCCAAATTTATAACTTGATCGGGGATCATTTTTGAAAGTTCCCAAAACATCCCTAAATGGTGTCAGTGTAGAAGTGCATCTTGAGAGCTTTCCAATGACTGTAAGAACAAGACAAACGGACATCGAGAGCTCTAGTTATGTCCTGTCAAAGTTTGGTCAACAAGAAAGTCAACTCTAGTCAACTGGTCAATAATGGACCAATCGCACTGCGACACGTGGCAAAAAGGAAAAAAAGGAGTTGTTTTTTGGTTTTTGATCACTGGTCTTCGACGAGCGTAAAAATGGTACATGGGAATAAGAGGCTCAACTTTTATTACGGAGGGGAGCCCGACCGCCGTGTGGACTATGGTATTATCGCCAACGTGGCGGGTCCACAAGCCACCACGTGGCTTGCCACCACTCGTTGAATTCGATCGAAATTGCCTATCAGGAGATGACAAGTGTTAATTATTTACATGCCACACATATATGTGTTGGCTCGAAAATCTGTCACTTGGGCAGATTTATGGATAAACGAGTCAACAGTGTGCAGGGCATAGCCCCTCTTTGAGTCAGCAAAGCGAAACTGGTTTATTGCTATTCTACCAGCAGGAATCTATGCAAGTCTCACAATATTCTACCTTCGGGGGTTTGGGATCTCATCCCAATAGATGTGTTTCCGGCTGAGAGGAAAAATGAAAGGAGGGGGGAAACGAAGAAAGATCAGATCCGAAGGGAGAAAAGAAATGAATTCCAAAGCAGAAGGGTCAAAGGGTCTATGGTTTGGGTTGGTAGTAAACAGAGCCGAACCTACTTGCATAGACGGATAAAGCAATACTGATGAATAAATGACAACAAAGTAGAAGCAAATCCAACAGAACAATCACACAAATCTAACATAAGAAATATCTGATATTAAAACACATGTATTCAGCACAAAGTCTAAATATATTGTATTCAATGTTTGTTTCTATTACAAAGAGTTCAAAATCTTCTTCTTACTTCTATTTCTCATCTGAAAAGTATTCACCCCCAAATACAACAAGTATTCGAGTATTTATAGAAGAAGGAGAAGAGGGAAGGCAAAAAGGAACCAACCACCTATTTACATAATATCTAAAAATATCTCAAAGTCATGTTGACTTTTGACAACTTGATGGATGACATCATCCCATGGTGCAACATGGATGATGTCATCATTTGTGCTAACATACTTTAGACATTTACAAAAAGAAAGTCGAAGAAGAGAGAGAAATTATTCATCGTCATCGTCCCGCGGCTGAAAGGGGGTATCCTGCTACTGTTATTGCTCGGGTGACGAGATGTGGAATTGGGCACGGTATTCCATGAACTTGCTGATCATGGGCTCTAGTTGATCATGGGAAGGATCCTTGTGTCACTCACTGATAGCCTCGCAAGTCTCCCACTCGTCTGTGAGCTTCTCTAGGAGTTTGGAATACTCATTCTCTGCTTCTATTAAGAACCCGATGAAGTCCCGACAGGCCAGCAGGTTATTGATGGATTCTGCGTCAAAAGTGACCTCTGGCCCCAGCCCTTGCGAAATGATCTCCTTGAAGATCTGAATGGTTTCATCAACCTTCCTTAAGGTGAAAGAAGGAGTAAGCAACCCTGGAGACATCCTTAGAACAATTTGTTCCATCTGATGCATGTGTCAGGGCTTCTTCCTTTACCTTATCAATCTTTTCGAGGACAAATTCCAGTTGATCCATCCGGTAATCCAGAGTGGAAAGGGTTTTATTGAGGGCCCTGGGGTGACCGAAAATGCCGAACTTGACCAGATCTTTGACTGAACAGTCGAACATTCTTTGAAAGGTCTCATCTTTGCTGCCTAGCATGGTCCAGCTCTTCGGATATGGGTCCTGCTAACACCTGGAGTTCTTTGTTTGCCTTGTTGATGTTTAGATACAAATCGGTGAACTTGGCGATCACTCGTTCACTATCCTTGAGGATCTGGCTCCTCCAGCAGAAACTGCCATACCTTGCTCACCAATCTTTGCATATTCATTAATTTTATCCTGACTCAGAGGCTCAGGAGTTTCGGCGGCAGTTGTGGGAGGTGCACTACCCATCTTCTGTAAGGTGTGGAGCAAATGTTTATTTTGCTCTTTTAGTAGCCTTTTCTCTTCTTTTGCTTCTTGAAGCTTCTTGTAGAGGGCGTCAACTATAGATAGGGCCTCTCCCTGAAGGCTTTCAGAAGACGTCCCCATTGTGACTTGAGTCACTATGTAATCTGTCGAAGACAGATCCTTTTTATCCTTCAGAGGATTGGGGTATGCGATCTCCATTACCCTCTCTCTCGAAGCACTCTGAGAGAAGCGTGTGATAGGATTTTGCTTCTTGGCCCCTTTGATGGGATAACGAAAAAGTCCATCGGTGTGATGGGAACTTTCCTTTTCTGTTGACTTAGGTGCTGGGAGATCTAGGTTGCACTTAGGGGAGAAGGACCGAGAAATAGAGAAGAGGGTAACTCTGTAGTAGAAGGGAAAAACGTGGAGACACGTGGCGGTGGCATTGAGAGGAAAGCCGAGGAAGTGCTCATGGGAGGAAGGGATACTGTAGGGGAGGAAGTCAAAGGAAGGGAAGGGAGCTCGAGAGATGAGGGAAGAAATGGAGGGGGACAGCTCCGCGAGAGAGGAGAAGATGGACGAAGAAGCAAGAGGAACAGAAGAAGAAGGGGGAGAGGACACGACCAAAGGAATGGTCACTTGGGTCACTCGAGGAGGGGAAGGAGGAGAAGGAGAAGGAACAAAAGGGACCTCAATTGTTATAGTCGTGGCCACATCCTGAGTGGATGTGCCTATGGGAACATCTTTCGACGCTTCTTCTTCTGAGTTTTTTGGGATTACAACCCATTCTTGTGAAGCGGAAGGAGGGCTTTCAGGAGCTTCCTCTTGGGTGGAGCTGGATTCACCCTCTATTCCTTTTCCCTTTCCTTTTGGCTGCTGTTTAGCCCAAGGAGGTGCGTTGCCCAACGGAGAGGTTGTGAAATCAACTCGAGGTAGATGAGCCCGTTCATTCGGCACCAATGCTCTGTTCGCAGAGTTTCCTTGACTCTCTCCTCGATTGTTTGAGGAGCTTTGGTTCTGTCAATCACCGCGAAAGGCCAATCGTCCCCATTTGTATCAAGATACACTTGATCAACTTCTTGCTCAGTAGTTTGGTAGCCTTTTGGGATGATGGCCACCCCGTACTGGATGATTTCTGCTAAGGCCAAGCAGAATGATCCTTCCTCCTGAGCTCAACCTCATGATATATGTCGATGTAGATATCTTCGATCTGAGGGATGTGGATTGGGTCGAGCTTGGCCCTAGGCAGACAATTTCTCGGGTCGAAGGTGGGTCTTGCTGGGAAGTTATGTTTCAGATTCAGCAGCTCCAGTTCTGTAAACATGTCTTTCACCTTGTGGTGAGTGAGACACGTATACCTACCCACTGTGAGGGGGAAAGGAGTTCCACCCTTCTTTCTCTTGAGACACTTTTCATGGTAGGTGATTAGCTGCCTCGACAGCTCCAATAGGATTAACTTGGGACCAGCATACCTTGGCAGTTTAGTTGGTTCTCCCAAGAAGTTGACTGCCCTCAGATAGGTGAATGTGGGGAATTGAGTGAACAAGGCCCCCCACTTCTCGGTAGCTGCTACAATACTCTTGGTCATGTGACCATGAGTCATATTCGGCCTCAAAAGGTAGATGATGCCGTAGAAGAAGGCATCGTTGATCTTTGTGAACTAGGGAATACTATTTTCCAGCTTCTCTGGATAGTATTCATAAATCTTAACCTAGGGCAAAACCCCGCACCGCATCAGAGCTAGATAATATCTCTCTGAAGCCGCAGTATAGACCACGTAGGATTTCATATAGAACCTCCCCGTTGTGTTAAGTTGTTGTAGCTGCTCGGAGATTGTGCTGCTTATGATTTTTTCCCACTCAAAGCGTTGATCGGGCACATTTTTGTTCATTTTTTCTAGGTACCGTAGCATCCACTTGTGAAAATAATGGGCATCAGGAAGCCCAAAGACTCTGCTCAGGAACGTGATGGTGTCACTGAGTTCCTCTGAAAATTCACTACGATGAATGACTTGTGGCCACCGAGTCACCACCTTTTTATTCTTCAAATATACCTCGTTCATCAGCTGCATGCACTGATCTTCATTGTCGTCCCAGGCCTTGATGCAGTCTTCCCGGCTTACGGCCACAAAGTGCCAGTGGTGAGGGATGCCGAGCATTATTTCAAAGTGGCGGGCAGTGAGGTTGATTATAACCTCGCCCTTCTCATTGTGGACACATCTTGTGTCTTTATTGTAGCATCGGGAAACTACCATCATGAATTCGTTGTTCACGGCACTAACTGGGATTCCTCCAACAAAGTGCAACACACTGCCCATCAATTTGTCCATCCATGGACTTCTTGTGACCTTCCTGGTTCTGGCCCAGAACTCCTCCATATCAATGTGTTCGAGCTCTGAGTCTTTGATATCTAGGTCACACTCGGCCTGGGACTCGAGCATTCTGACCCTCTGATACTTATACTTCATTTCTTCTTCTGTGAGCTTGGCTTTACCCTTAGATTTGGTAGGTTTCTTGCTTGATGTTGACATATGTAACTCTGAACTCAGTTGCTGATCTGCAAGAAGAAGAAGTGAAACCCAATGCAAGAAAGTCATATCAACTATTTGATCTTCCATTAAAGCATCAACAGAAGAAAGAGTTAGTGTTTTAAGGCCTCACGGCGGAGGCGCATGCACACTGCAATCTGCAGGGTTAAATAGTATGGCGCATGGAGAAGAGATGCTGCAAGGGATAAATCAGTGCCAAAGGGCGCATGGCGCATGGACACTGTAGGGTGCATTTTTTTGTTGTAAGCACAAGTGCACCTACACCATGCGTACACATTTTCTAAAGGGCAAAGACATTTTTCATGTTACACGGGTATAGGATGCGCCAACGGATGCAAGTTTTTGCGCATGTTACATCATTTTTTCGTGCACCATAAGGGAACCTGGCGCGGCGCATGGAAGGTCTGCATGACATGATGTTGTTGTAATGAGGGATGCGCCTGCGCCATTTTATAGTTTAGTCCTTGGCGCATATAAAGTTGATGTTACATGGATGCAGGGTGCGCCAATGGCGCAAGTTTTGACAATGCAACACATGAGTTTAGTGCGCCAAGAAGGGTGCAGGGAAAGTGGTTGCAACAAACAAGGGAAGTGCACCTCAAGGGCGCAGCTGTTCTTTGTGTAACAGTCATGGTATGTGTGCCATTGGCGTGACTGTGTATCATGTTGCAGGGGTGACAGATGCGCCAAAGGAGAAAAATAACAGTGTCTCCCTTTCAAGCCATGATTCTTTCTCTGAGGGGTTTCATATGTGGTTAAGCTCCTTTTGCAGGGTTCATTGGGTTATGAAAGAAGCTTGATCAAAGAGTTCCAGCAAACTTTTAGGACAGAGTCCCCTTTACCAGCAGATCTGGAAAGAGGGGGAAAATGCATGGGTGCAGGGAAAAACAACAAGGAGGGTGGGGAGTTCATGTTTTGACAGCTTTATTAATTCAACCCACACCAACAGGCAGCCAAAAACCAAAACACAAAACGCACAAAAGAAGTGAGGACCTCTTACCAGGATATATAATAAAGAAGTGTACAAACGGGTCCACAAAGCGATTCAAAAACGACAGGGCAGGTGTGCTGACAGGTACAGAGGTGAGAGAAAAATTCACGTGATTGTGTCGGATGACAATGACAGTGCAGACACGCCTATATATAGGTGAAGTGGTAATAAATGTGCCACCAACTTTTTCAAATGGCGCATGAAAAGCTTTGTCGACACAAGAAAGCATGCGCCCTTGGCGCACCAAAACACTTGCCAACACAAAGTTATGTGCGCCTTTGGCGCACTGAAAGTTATGTCGACATAAGAATATGTGCGCCCTTAGGCGCAAAAAGTGGCGCAACAAAAGTATTGTTGACATGAAGGCGCATGCAAGGAAGACTCAACATAGTGAGGTGCATCAAAACACCTGTTGACACTTCAAACCATGCACCAAAGGATTTAAAGGGCGCACTGAAAACTTGATGTTGCATAGTCATTATGTGCGCCGACCAAAAAGACCAAAAATGGCTAAGTTCGGAAAACTAGATTTCCCGGGAAGGGATTTTGCAACATTCGAACGCAAGGGGTCCCTGACGAGGGACAGAACAAAATTTTGGTAGGGTTATCCGTAAAATTACCCTTGCCAATTTTACGGGATAACAATATGCCAAACCGTTTGGGGCCAATCAACAATGCATCGGTTTCCACTTAACTCGGCGGTCAAACCTTATCATATTGCCAACAACCCTACTACATAGCTCGGCCCATATCACGGGCATTTCAAACAACACAAATCCAAATTCAAATACAGCCAGCTCACCACTATTATGTGGTCAAACAAAACGGTGATAGGTGTGACCGAAATCACATGTGGTTCGGGCGGTTTGGCCTATAATAAGCATTAATCCCTCCATTCACGCGGTCAATGTGGGATATCTCACCCACATGCAAAATAGACTCCGCCTTAATACATGCCACCGGGTTTGAACCCATAACCTCCGCTGCCCAAGACCAATCCGCTGACCAACTTGCCTAGAGGCTTGGGCGGATTATAAAATGGGGCGCTTCAACTTATCTTGGGTGCAGTGCATGCAAGCAGCATAAGGAGGCGATTTGAAAACACCATTTTGAAGGCCGTGCACTCAGATTGGGCATTCGGAGTAAAAAGATGAAATGTGGAGAATTCTGAGACAATTCCAATGATGTAATATTTGATCTCTTTTGTTGAGATTTAACCTGTTTTGGAAGCTTTGAATGCAGATTTTAACAGGGATCTACAAGACAGCTAGTTGGAAAACACGAATTTCAATGCACTTCTGGTCTGAATTGTGACTTGGTGTAAACATGAAAAGTGTTCAGAATTCAGATCTGATCTCAGAAATATGATTTTTTTCATGGAATTTTTTAAATATCCATTTGTAGGTGTTTTTCTAACACGGTTCGGGGAGATCACATTATGAAAACACTGTAGGAGCCATGGATCATTCTTGGGACAATTTCTGTTATTTTTGAGTTCTTGGGACATTGATCAGCTCATTTGCAGGTTTTGATTCATTATTGGTTGTTTGTAAGAGTTATTGTACTTGAATTTCAAGATTATTAATGGATCGGTTCAATCGAACCCGGGACGTAGGAATTTCCAAACCCCATAAACAATCTCTTTTGTTATCCGAATGTTTCGATTTTCTGATTATTTATTTGCTAAACAAGTTTTCCGCACTTCTATGGATGCATAATAATCATAATTTAATCAATTTGTGGAGTTAAGAATACTTAAAATTTGTTAAGAAAATCACGATCTTTGGAAACTTTTAAAATTGTTGAAAAGAATACAACTCACGTTTTGGATCATAACTTCACCAATATCTCTGCAAAATATTCACCTTAGCAACATCCACGTGTGTACAACGTGAATTTCTGCCACAAGTATCTTGAAATTGATCTTCTTATCAGGAAATTCCACTAGTTCTACTTGAATATCTTTGACTTGACCAATAAGAGGTACTTATTTGGTCTCCATGGAATAACAATGACCAATAACATGGACAAGAATGAGACTAAGAGCACATGTAAATTTGATAGGCATGACATTATCCGAGGCATCAGATTTAATAATATAGTTACTCAATTTATATCCATTTCTCAACAAATAAATATATAAGGGTTTAATTTTTCTAGAAGTGGAGGGTGTGGAGGCAAGAATGTTTTGAGATATAGCATTGATATGAGTATGAATTGACCCTTTTGCCGTGAGGTTTTGGAACATGAACTCAATTGTCTTCCTCGGATAAATTGGACAAGTTTATAAAATTTCTTGGGGTGATTTCTTTAATATTCATACTCGAGAGATTTGGAATTTGTAATTCTAAGCGAGTTCAACTATGTCAAAATGAGACTCAGATGCGGAGGATTATAGAGTGGATATAGTAGCAAGAGGTTGACTACTTCTTGAAATGGAACTAGTATTATTTTTATTCATATCATTACATTTGAATGTAGAAATGGGAGTAGAACTTAGAAAAGAGAAGTAGACTTACCTGCATTGGAATATGTAGAGGAAATGGTGGATACTTCGGGCTTCTTCTTCGTTGATTGCATGGGTGAGGGCAGAGATGATCCACCTTTCATTATTGTTTTTTATAGAGTCACCACTTGAGGACCTTTGCATTTGGAATAATTATCCCTCTCTTGAGCCTTTGAATGGGTGAACACCGCATACAAAATACTTTTCATATTAGAAATGATTTCATCATCTTCATCATCCGAAGAAGGGTATATTCATAAAAGTCGATGTTTCTAGCAGATTCAATCCCATCAATGGCCGAAATTACCTCATTATTTTTGTATATGCTAAAAAGTGATTAGATATATATGAAAACTAGAAACCAAAACCAAATTGATTTCCTAAATCTAATCCTCTTAAACACTACCTCAGATTGAGCAAAGATGAAAGGGATATAAAAGTAATACCTATAACTTTTCAACGAATAACCTCCCTTGATGTTGTAGTTGTGCTCGGGATTATTGGATGGAATTACTTGCTTCAAATTTATGGAAGTTAATGGACAATACTTCCCCTTTGTGGATTGAAGATTGCTTATGGATGCTTGATAGATATGCAAATGGATGTTAGAGTGATTTTTAGGAATTTTAGAAGCAATTTGTTATTATTTCTAAGGATTTTTTTCATGGAGTGTGACATACCAATTTATAGTTTTTGGAAGAAGAAATGAAGGGCTAGGATCTTTCCAAGTAGATGGAAGATCAATGGTTAGTATTGAATGAGAAGATAGAAGAGTATAGATAATTCTAGAATTATGGAGAAATATCCATTGAATTTAAAATTCAATGGAGAAGAGTAGAAAGTTAGAGAGGCTTCTAGAATTAGAAGCCTCTAGAAATAGAGGAGGTGGGATTAAATTAGTTTAGGTTTAATTAGGAGTTAATGATGTGATTACATGGAGAGGCTAGTTGTAGGGTAGGTGTAGAGTAGGTGGGTAGGTAGATAGGAATTTTAAATTCCTAGAAATGTTAAATGAGGTTAGTGGGAAGTTAGGAAAGGGGTTAGTAATAATTAATCTTGTGATTAATTATTATAGGATCAAGATGGGAATTGTGGAATGATGAATTAGTAATAGGAGAGGGAAATATATGTTAGGAATTAATAATGTTTAATAGGGATTTTATTTATTTATTAATTATGTCGACATTTTACATGTCTACATTTTGTCCCTCTTTGAAGGGTTATTGTGGAGCAATGACCATTCAAAGAAAGAGAGATTGTTAGGATAGTGAGGGTGATGCCCCTTTGAGAGGTCGGGTAGGGAGGATACGACTCATGTGATTACTAAAAATGAAGAGAAGGTCGTGTTAGTAGAATCATACGAGAAGTGTTGAGATCAGGAGAGATTGTTGAGTGATAGGATGCCCCAACCAAGGTGGCCAAATGGCAAGATGCCCTGGTGAAGGGGAGTTAGATTGATTGATTAGATGCTCAAGCCAAGAGGATGATCCTATATTGATTGATTTAATTGATGGGATTGATTGGATTGATTGGATTAATTGGATTGATAGGATTCCCCATCCGGGAAGATTAAGCTAGATGATTTTGATTGGATGTCCCTGTCGATAATATATGAAAGGGGTGTGTGTGTGTGTTGGTTGTTTGATTGATATATAGGATTATATTTAGTAGATGCCCAAGGTAATGAGAGATGAAAAGGGTTAGGAGTTATTAATTAAAGGATTATATGTTTGACTAGTCAAGAACACCTTCAAAGTGCATACGTCATGATTCGAGACTTGATTTGGCTAGCCATTAGCTTGATTTAATTGATTTTAGTGCCATTACACCATGCACCTCTTGTGCTTGATCAGTTGGATGTTAGTTAGGGTGGTCGATTGTTTGGATGGGGCTAAGAAGATTTAGAGTGATAAATGTGGATGAATAGATGATCAGATGAGATGAGGATGAAGTTAGAAAATTAGTAGTGGATGATGATTAAAGGGGATGGGTGTTGTCATGAGTTGTCCACATTTTCATCATTAGAAATGTTATTGATGTGGCATAGATAAAAATGCACCAAGGTATAAATACCATGATGATTAGATTACCAAATCCCCTCATATCATTGTACAAAAAAATGGTCCTCATATCATTGAACATTGTAAAATTAAAATAAAAAGGGGCCTCATATCATCGACCGAAAAAATAAAAGAATAAAGTAAACATTCACATTCACACATGTAGAAAAATAAATTTTGAGTGAATGAGGTCAGCGTAGATTTATTGGATTGTGGTGTTGGGGTGGATTTGTGAATAGTTTGACCAAGTGGATGAGGTTTGATCATTGTTGGGAATTTTAACAATTTTTATAGTTTTGATAAATTTTTAAGTTTTTGTGATTTTTAATTTTTACAATTTTTCTGGTTTTTTATACGATTTGTTTGATTTTTTGAAAATTTTATGATTTTTTTGCAATAGACTAGAAAATTTGGGCATAGTAGGAAAAATGAGAGGAAAATGGATGAACATGGTGGAAGAACAAGCGTTTGGAGTGCCTCTAGTGCATCACATGAGGTATAAAAGGGCCCAGAGGAGCACATGTCAAGTCATTTTCACCGCACGTAATAAAGATACGAGAGCCTTTGAGAGAGAATTATGTCCTATTCTATGATTACTAAGCACCAAACACACTTGATGAGGGAGTATCGGTGACTAGAAGACAATGGACAGGGAAATAAGTACCTTTTTATTTGTTTTGTTTTTTGATTTTTGTGTTTTTGGCATTTTGGGGGTTTAGGGTAGTTTAGCACTAGGGGGATATAGAGTGGCACCTTTGCTCATGAATTGGAGCCTATGCACTATGAAATGGTGCTTTGGCTATATAATAGCACTCTTGCGTTGGGGTAGAGGGTGGGTTAAGGACTGGAACTTATGCACCAAGATAGGGATAAGATTTGGCACTTTTGATAAAGATTGGTGTGTATGCCATAAATGGTAGTGCCTATGTGGGGATAGGAGAAGGTGTAACACATATGTATAGGACGAGGATTAGAGTTAGCGCTTTTGAAAAATATTAGCACTTATGCTTAGGTTTGACACTTATGCGTAATAAGGTAGCGCATATATGGTTAAGGTTGGGGATGGGTAAATTAGTGCTTATGAGAGGGATATTGGAACATTTGGTCAAAAATGGTGCTTCGTTATAGATTACGCTTTTCACTACGTTGCATGGATCAATATGTTTATCCATGGTTTGACACGCTATATGTTTCTTTCGGCACATTTTTGTATCACATTTGCATGTTCTATGTGAAAATTATTCACTAATGACCCATCCCCTTGTCCTATCGTTAGTTCACTCATTCATCATCATTGTTTGTCTCACATGGTCGTCACTTACTTACAATTCTAGTTGTCTCTTAGGGAGTATTAGTTGTTTATTCACTCGGCTTTCATCTTTGGTCTCTCGACTAGGGCCTAGGAAGGGACCCAAGTGCCCTAGCCCTCATTTCTAGGTGCCCTGGTCCCGGTCACACTTGGTTCTCATTTAGATGTTCGAGGTTGGTCTTTATGATTTTCCCTCCCATTCCCTAGGTACTAGTCGGCATGTCGGGTCATTAGTGTCAAAATTTGAGCAAGATATCCCTATATAAACACAACATACACACTATCTTAAGGGCATACTATTTCTACTAAGGGCTAGCTATCTACATAAGGCAAGGGACTACATTTGGGCACTATTTTGCATCACACACTGCATAGGAAGGGGATTTTATTCTATTCCATCCACCATTCTACATTTTATCTAGCTATTACCTGCTACTTTGGTGTTATTGGTGCTATAGGGCCCTAGGCACATCATTGCACACAAAAGAACATAGAACTACATCGAGTATGAGATGTAGTGCAGCGCTTAGTCATAATTCCATCCATTTGGTAACTAAGGACAGTCCAACCCATTCATTTACATCTTTTTTTTTTAGGGTTTGATGCTTTTTGTGTGGGGTTTTATAGGATATTATTCATTGGAGATCTACAACGACATCAACGAATCAAGTGTGATACCAACTTGATCAAAGGAAAAGTATTGTGAAGGTTTAACAACCATATCAGATCTAGTTTTTGAGTTACTCCAAAGACTAGGGTGCCCATATTTTTTCAAGGGGCCCCACCAAGTGCCTACTCATCCCCAAGTGCCCCAGTCTGTCTAGATCTACCACTCCTACAATTTTCTGAGGTTTTTTAGAACATTCAGTTCCATCAGCACATCACCATGTTCAGTCCTAGATTACTATGAGGTAAGTCTAATTCAAGTTAGTACCTTTTCCCTCCTATTTCAATTATTTCATTTCATTTAAAATATCAAATAAATTAGTTAGTATTTACATTTCAAGTATATTTTAGTTTATTACATTGTTGTACTTTCTTAGATTATTACTAAAATATAGATTTTAGTTAATCATTTTGGTGAACCGTACTTTAGAACATTTTCCCTAGGATCCACTACAAACCCTAATGGCTAAGGATATCTCTTCTCCTTCTTGGCCCATCATGTCGCACTTTAGTGTCAATCCAATCTATGATGAGGTTGTTATCATTGAGCTCATGAATCTCTATAGTAATGTTACTATACCAGATCATATTCAACAACAAATCTTAGATGGCCAACAATATGTACCTACTAGTTTTGAAAATTCCCATTGGCATTAGTATCATTTTGGATCCGATAGCCTTCACTCATTGTACACCATGTTATACAACTACTAGTGATCCTCTTGTTGATATTTCTAAGGAAATTCTAGATGATTCTCTTATTGATTACATGTTAGGTCTTGACAATAGCTCTCATACTGATTCTCCTCCTAATTAAACCACTATTATGGCTACATCTCATGACTCTCCTATTTTTGATACTACTTCTCCTAATCCATCACATACTAGTTCACATACTCTCTCATATTATGTTGATGATCCTATTGATAGTACACTTAATGACATTTTCATATCTAAGTCTTTATCGATGTCGATGATACAATTAATAGTCATGATTCTACTACTTTTCATATTGTTGAGTTTGAATCTCCTACTCCACTTTCTCTCTGAGGTTATATCTAGCATCGTGCATGAGTCACCTCCATCTATTAGTTCTTCTTCTCCTACCATCTCATCTCCTCTTAACACTTCACCTACATCTATTAGTTTATCTTCTCCTATCGAGGTATCTCCATTGGTTGCTTTACCTTCTAGGGATGTTTCGATGCTAGTCCTACCACTACTATGGATGTTCCATCTTCTTCATCTACTATCACTTCTTCGACACCTACCCCTAGTGTGCCTTTAGCATTGGAATCTCCTTTATCTTCTCTTGAGATACCTATGATTACTCACAATGGCAAGTTACAACCACTTAATACATTATTCCATCTCCTACTATTCCTTCACAGGACATTTTATCTCTCATGCATGTCGTAGGTCAATTACAATCTTAGGTTCTAGTCACTCACTTTAGAAAGTAGGGCCTATTATGCTTCAATTGATAACAATTCATTACATGGTAACCCTATTCCTAAGAAAATTCATAACTCTGCATTTCCTAAGGACTTTATCATGCCTACATTCACATGTTTTGATGGTACTGGTGACCCTCACTTACATATCCAACATTACCGCATGGTTATGGCTTCCTATTCTAATGATAGATTATTGCTTAAGGCCTTTCGACATAGTCTTATTGATGATGCTTTACAATGGTACACTCATCTTCCATTTGGGTCTATTAGTACTTACTATGATATGGAGGATGCCTTCCTCCATCATTTATCATCAACAATGGCCCTAGAGTTACTTATGATCATATACCTACTTTACATCAGGGCACATGAACCTATCAAGGATTACATCTTATGATTTAATGCTTGTATGCATCAATTAGTATTCCAACCTATCGATCTTGAGAAACAATTCATTTTTTTCATGGTTTGATTCCTGCTCTTAAGAAAATGATTGCAATATGATACATGTGAGTCATTCATACT
Organism: Taxus wallichiana var. yunnanensis; assembly: GCA_018340775.1. Classification (NCBI taxonomy): domain Eukaryota; kingdom Viridiplantae; phylum Streptophyta; class Pinopsida; order Cupressales; family Taxaceae; genus Taxus; species Taxus wallichiana. The sequence continues at coordinate 836,614,254 of CM031237.1, read as the reverse complement.
CTTGTGTTATAAATTTATTGATCTAAAATGACCTTCTCTTAGCACATGTTATTGATATCCTCCACTTCCTACTACTACTACATATCATCTAGTTCTTCTCCATTGCCACTAGTTGAGAAATCCACACAATCTCCATCTCTACCTAGCAAAGAAAGCTCAACCTACATCACAAAAGCATCATTTCCTCCTCCTCCTCCATGATAGACTACTTCTCCATCTACTCCATTTGTTTCACGTGAGCCATTACACTTATCTCATCATGCTTGACCACATGATGTGTTGCGTGTTTTACTTAATGAGCATCTAATTCACTTGCCCTCTAATCAACATCATCCACAACATCATCTATAATGTCAACGTGATCAACCCTATTATAATTATCATCACATCAATGGCCATAGGGACAATGATTACTTTTCCCTTCATGATAGATTGCAACAATTAGAGGATAAGGGCATCATTTCCTTTGGCTCTTACTCACGTGAGTGGTCCATCTCTCCTCTTCCTCATCGCACATTTCTACTCGGGTTGAGTTGTCTCCTCCATCTAATGCTAAGGTTATTATCCATCCACTACCATAGGTTATCACTCATGCATGCTCTCCACCACATCCATCCATCATTGCACCATTGCATCCATTTCATCCATCTCATCCACCACATCATGTTATTACTTCACATCGCTACCATAACCCTCTACATTCACCCATCCCACCGGTCCTCCACATGATATCTAGTTTGGTTCATATGCTCATGCTACTTTCATGCCACATGCTTCCACCACTTCGCATTGCCTTGGTCTTTGGTAGGTGATTTCTATCACCTTACCCCCGATGATGCACTTGTGTTCTTACAATTCTTACATGACTATTGAGGGATTTTCTATAAGAACCTCTCATCATGTGCTTTGTTGATTCATCTATAGCACACTCAATCATTTCCGATGATGCACTCTTGCTTTACGGTTCATTCTTGAATATTAAGAGTCTTAACTAAATGAACCTCATCATCTATACATTAGGGGGCATCGCTAATCCCCCTATCTTCATCATACTAACATGTGGGTCATTTATTTTAGTACATATTAATCAATCATTTATCACAATTTTAGTTACGCAATCACACTACATACATCACCCATCATCATCAACACTATATCATCATCATCATCATTACTTAACATTTTCAATATCAAAAACCATAGACAATATCACTATAACCATAAAGTTATCTAAAATAATTCATAAGGATTCATACATCATCAATCACATTATACATCATCTATCAACACACATAGTACAAGTACATCATCAATGTGACATTCAATAACAATCATTCACAAATCATATCTCAAAAATCACATTATAACATTCATACATAGAGAATATAATCATCAAATGCCACTAACATCATATATATATATATATATATATATATATAGTGTAATCATAGTTACAAAAACATCTCATCATTGGGGGAAATGCCCCTACATAATATACAACAATACAACTCAAATCTCATCATCATTATTGCTCTTTGGTATTGTGAGATTTCTTGAACTAGATGCCTCACCACTAACTCGGCGTTGTTGATCACATGAATCCTATACCTCTCCACTTGCCTACGTAATAGGGTATTCTTAGTAGATTTGCTCACAAAGTGACTTTGTAATGTCATAAATTTTGCGAACACATCTTGCGCTAATGACCACCACCCACAACCTCTCTTGCCCATCGTGTCTCCTCATGTGCCTCATCCCCTCTTGCTCAGTAGCATTGTAATTGTAGTTACTTCTATATAACCAACTCAAACAAATGGGCATGCTCACCCATGCAATGTCATCCACATGCTCTAGTATCCCCTCCACCCGAAGTACATCGGTCAAATTGGCACATTATGAGTTAATGTGTGGATGGAGTGTCCACTATCAAGGACCAATATGCATCACCTACAACACATAGAACAACACATTAGCTAACCATCACCATCATATAAACAAATAACACATCACAACATAATTATACAAATACTCATGCACTTGCTTACAGTTGTTGCTACATTATTGGGGCATGTGCTTCCCCTCTCCCACTCCTCCATGTGGTAATCCCATTGTTTCTGCAAACAATGGAAATAAGAATACCCATCGATGTGTTTCCCACCATGTACAGTAATCCTCTATACACCCTACATCATCTGATTCTATTGGCTCTATCACCGCATCTACCTCATCTGGCCCAAGAGGTACTAGTTGCTCTCTTGTGGGCCCTGGTCTAGCTTCGGACCCTCCTAGGTGCTCTAATAGCTCTCAACCATATATATGGCTCTGGGGGCATCTTGAGCCATAGGAAAATTTCGTGATACCCTCTCTCCACTGGAATAATTAGCCCCACACTAGGGAATCGATCCTCCAACCACATAGTCCTATTTGTATACCTGTAGCTCTATAACATCCTCTGGCCATCCTCCATAGTCTCAATATGGCCTCCATATCATTTCCTCGGCCCCATCCTATATATTAATGCTCTATAGGTATTAGTGTCCATCTTATGCCCACCACACCAAACCATCTCCTCGTATATATATATCTATTCTAGCCCACTCACTCATGGACCACCAACTGGCCTCAACACTACTATATGCTCATACGCCCATACATGTAATAGTGTAGTAGCTCTATCCCACCTCCATGCTCCTCATGTGTAAATCTATATATATCCCTATATAGGTGGGCCAACACACACATCGTGCCCATGCATATATGGTACTCTCCTCCTCTATCTGGTGACATATATCGTGCATCTTATACAAGATTCCCACACCTCCCCCCTCCACTATAATAGATGAAGTGCAATACCACGGCTATAAACTTCCTGCAAGTGCTGGAACCCCTGACCTAAAAATACATCCAAAATAATATGGGCCTCATAGGTACTCGAGTCCCCACAAAAAATACCATCTAACGGATCACATTTGTCTCTCCATATCCTCCAAAGGCATGACTGTACTCTCTCCCCAACAATTGGTAATCGCAGTATGTGATACACATCCTCTAATGTAATTGTCATCTCACTAGTAGGAAACCAAAATGTAAAGTATCCACACACCACCTCTCACATAAGGCTATCAACATAGGCATATTATGGGGCACATCCCCATCCACGTTATCTGTAGGCCGACATGGTCCATAACCTCCCAATCATCATTTGAAAAACCTAGCCCAAGAAAAGTACTCAAATGATGACCTCCGTAGAACTCCCTCGAGTGGATATCCCTCTGCACACACAAAATGAAAACAAACATAGCGTTAGAACACTATAAAACTCCATAAACACTCACTTATCACATTACTATATAGTAAAAATCACATTTACATAATTTTGGACTAAATACACTCTATAAACTAGGGTGCCTAAAGCATCGATACTAGGGTTCCTAGGAGAGGAGGACACCAACACCCAAGTCTAGGCACTCTTGTCCCAAAGGCCATTAGTGCCTTCACACTCTTATCCAGGTCTAAAATACTAAGAAAATCAAAATCACAATTTTACAAAAATTTCACTAAAAATGACTACTACACACCCAATTTTTGAAAAAACATTGAACTTACCAACTCTCATCATCTTACGCATGTGATGCTACGGTGGTCACCACCATCTCAAATTGGCTAGTTCATGCTGTTCTAACTTGTGCACATCCTTATACACTCAAAGCTTACTCTCACTCTCATACAAAAAAGACAAATGAAGTGACTAATCACTTTTCACCTTCCTATTTATAGTTACTTTTACCTTCCCATTTTACTATAGTTATTATTTTGTGATCATTTTCTCAACTAATACACACCACATATTTTTCATCATATCTTGAAAATTTTACTCCGATTTACACCGTTTTGTGGTTTCTTTTTAGAATTCCACCTACCTATCGTATCATACACATGACACACATTACATGCATCTTATCTCTCCTTGACATTTTCTTTCACTCGATCTATACACATTTTGGCACTTTCTATCACATTTTATCTATTTTGTGCTTACTTTTAGCTCAACATTCATTCTTATCATTACTTCCCCTTTTACAAAAGGGGGCATACAATTGGGGTCATCCTATAATTCCCCTTATGACATCATCATGCAATCAATCAACACTACTAATTAATTGTCATTTCCAAACATTTACTAATACACTATGTGACATTTCACCATTGATTCCCCCTAATGACCTAACTTGGGGGCAACAAAAATACAAATTTATATGTGAGATTTCATCACTTCCCCCTAATGACCTAACTTAAGGAAACAAGCATTAAAATCTTTCCATGTGATCATTCATCAATTTCTATCCATTCCCCCTAATGACCTAACATGGGGAAACTAGTGTAAAATATCTCTAGGAGTAATCAATAAATCAATCAATCCATCAACGCGTTCAAGTCTCTAAAATTGAAAATACCACTCATTCAATCAATATAATACAACACATACGGCCTCCCAAATGACCTAACTTGGGAGTTACATTCATTACTTTTTACCTAACGGATGACCTAACTTGGGAAGTATATTATTTGAGATGACCTAACTTGGAATCCATCATACATTTCACGTTTGTTTCAGATGACCTAACTTGGAAGCCATCACATTGCAGTGACACCCGTGGAGTGGGGAAAGAGTTCCTTTCCTATACCAATCCTATATGGGTCAACTATTTGATCAAAATTATTTGGATCCAAAAACACAAAAATTCTTTGATCTGAGTCCATCTACAAAGTGGCTAGATCTTGAGGATGTAGTTAAAGGTTGGAGAATAACACACTTTTCTCCCTACACTCTTCCTCTGGCGGTAGGACACCCAAATCCTGTTTGTTTATTTGTGTTCACACAATCGGGTTGGGATTGATCACTCCCTACCCCATCATCATCATCATACAATATTCAAAATCATCAATCATCAATATCACAATCATCACTCTCATTTAGTGCACTTCATCACAATATTACACTTTTCTCACTATGTTGCATGGATCAACACGTTGATCCATGGTTCGACATGTTATATGGTTCTTTTGGCACACTTTTCTATCACATATACGTGTTCTACTATAACATGGGATTCTATGGATTTCTCTAGGTATGCATCTCTATCTACTTTATGTTACCAAGATTTTTTCTCACCAACATAAAGTGGGGAAAATGTAGTCACAAAATCACGCACTTACTACTATAATTATACCACCAAGTATGTTGTTTTATATATGGATCTTACGTAAGAAAATTATTCACTAATGACTCATCCCCTAGTCCTGTCATCAGTTCAGTTAGTCGTCATCATTGTTTGTCTCACACATTCATCACTTACTTGCATAGTTCTGGTCATCTCTCAGGGAGTCTTAGCTGTCGTTATTCACTCGGTCATCATCTAGTCTTTGTCTCTACTAGGAAGGGATTAGGGTGCCCTAGGTGCCACTGGCCCTCATTTCTAGGCACCCTAGTCTCGGTCACACTTGGTTCTCATTTAGATGTTTGAGGTCGGTCTTTATGATTTTCCTCCCATTCCCCTAGGTACTAGTTGGCATGTCGGGTCATTAGTGTCAAAATTTGAGCAAGAGATCCCTATATAAACACAACATACACACTATCTTAAGGGAAAACTAATTATACTAAGGGATAAATATCTACATAAGGAAAAGGACTACATTTGGGCACTATTCTGCATCACACACTACATAGGAAGGGGAGTCTATTTTATTCCATCCACCATTCTAAATTTTTATCTAGCTATTTCCCACTACTTTGGCGTCATTGGTGCTAGGGCACCCTAGGCACATCATTGCACACACAAAGAACATAGAACTACATCGAGGTTGAGATGTAGTGCAATGCTTAGTCATAAGTCCATCCATTTGGTAGCTAAGGATAGTTTGACCCATTCATTTACATCTTTCTTTTTTAGGGTTTGATGCTTTTGTGTGGGGTTTTGTAGGATATTATTCATTGGAGATTTACAATGACATTAGCGAAGAAAGTGTGACACCAACCTAGTCAAAGGTGAAGTAATTTGAAAGTTTAGCAACCAAATCAGATCCAGTTTTTGAGTCACTCCGCAGACCAGGCTGCCCATATTTCAGACCAAGGCATCCACAAGTGCCCATATTCATCCCCAGGTGCCCCAATCTAGCTAGATTTATCACTCCTATAATTTTCGAGGTTTTTCAAGATATTCGGTTCCACCAAGCACATTCCTTATCCGGTCCCAGGATTCTTACGTGAGGTAAGTCTAATTCAAGTTATTACCTTTTACCTCCTATTTTAATTATTTCATTTCATTTCAAATATAAAATAAATTAGTTACTATTTACATTTCGGTATATTTCATTTTATTACATTGATGTACTTTCTTAGATTAACTTCTAAGATATTCATTTTAGTTAATCAATATCCTTATTTTCCCCAGTGGATTACGATGATGTGGTCATAGTATTGGGTGGTATTTTGTTACATATATGTAGCTACTGATCATATAGTCGTGGCTCAACTAGTAAGAATCCTACGACAACGACATGATGGAGAGCATTCATTTTAAGCATGGTACATGCACATGGCTAGGAGGGAGTAGTTGGGGGTTATGGATCATTACAGGCGAGGATTAGACCAGCTAGATGCAAGGGATATTATGTGGTGTTTTTATTGTCACTATGAGGTATGGGCTAGGGAGAAGGTAGAGATGAGTAGGATCCTAACTCTATTTTTATTGGCAGGAGGCCATCCTTATATGATTGAGAAATACATGTCAGATCACGTCCTACGATAGTTGGGGATCGGATGACCCAAACACTGTATGATGACACATATTTTACGAGACCACATAGGAGAGACCGATGAGTGGAGTGCTTCGATTCGAGTGGAGGTTGCTAGAGATAGCTTTGATGATGTACATGTTGATCGGTGGAGGGCTCTTCAAGATGTGGTGGATTCGGGGACCGGCGGGGATACGAGGAGTGTTCGCGAGATATCGGGTAAGTCGGGATGAAAAAACCATTAAGAGGGATGTAATTTGTTCATGGGAGGATACAAGTGTATAGGAGGGGACCATAGGGATAGAAATGAGTATTTGAGGTACCTTAGAATGGGTAGGATGAGGATGAGAAGTAGGAGTTACCTCGAGCATTTGGTGCTATCATATTGGGGGGTCCTTTAGATGGGCAACAACCAATACCACATGCACTTGTGCGGGGAGGAACAAATCAAAGTCCGGATAGGAAGGATGTTGATATGATGGATATTGATGATTCTCTAAGGCCACTACATGTTATTATGTAATCATAAGAAGATATAACGAGGACATACGGTATAGGTGTAATAGGTGCGAGTCCTTTAGGATTAGATTTCTGAGGCTCAAATTGACTCTTTAGAGACCCGAGGCCCATGCTAGAGCAGTAGAGATCATTGGATTTAGGAGAGAGGTGTGTCATGCCCGAGAGAAATACAATATTTGAGGTAGATAGAGAGCATGTTTTTAGTTTTTGGGACAAAAGATAGTAGATGGTGATGATAGGGAAGATGATATTTAGGCTAGAGATGTTGAGCTATCCACGATTATAGGTAGAGGTGGATTAGAGAGATGTTGAGATAGTTCACTTATAGGGAGAGATGGATAGGATTTAGTAGGCCATTGATGGTTTGAGATAGCAGCGGGGAAGGGGGTATATATTGAGCCATATCTTTGGAGAAGGATGAGATCTTGCGAGGAGGAGATTCGGTGACTTTTGAGGGAGAGGGATACGTCTAGGGTGAATCTTACTAGTTTGGGTACTTTTGTGTCGGATACGATGCAAGATTCCAAGGAGGCCCAATACTAGAAGATGATATATAAATAGGTAGTGTCAGCTGATCGAGAGAGCACCATCATTTGTAGAGAGTGAGAGGCCATATGGAATTCGAAACCTAGTAGTACAACATAGACACAAGGCTAAGAGTAGATTATACGACAGTCGATGAGACCACCAAGGTCACAAGAGTCCCTTCCTAGCATGATGCATCTAGCTGAATTTTTTTCAAATGGAGGATGAGCCAAGATATGATGTAGGGATCTCGATGTAGGGATGAGCACCGATTTTGGATGTATATGTATTGGAGATGTACATACTCGGCCCATACTGAGCTTCCATTCTTTATTCTTTTGTATCATGTTATATTTTATTGGATGTCATATGATGACCGGAATGGTCACAGTTTTGGTGTATATATGTATATTGATGAGGCACATATATTATTTTGATAATGTGATGACATTTGGTTATTTTGATGACATGTAGTATTTTTGATGGGTGAGCTGTTGATGTGATTATTTTGATGATATTGATGAGATACTTTGTTTTGATGTTTTTGATGTATAGATGATGACTCATATGATGGTTTTATAATGATGTAGTTATGATGATTATTTGATGTTCTGCTTTGAGTTTGAGGTCCATACATGGTGGTGATGTTTAGATGATTTTAGATGTTTAGAGACATTTATTGTTTATGAGGTTAGATGGCGATTTGATGTAGTTTCATTGTGATGTGTTGATGTTGATGAGATGTAGAGATGTATGAATAATGCCAATTTTAATTAATTTGGATGTAAAATGAATGGATATTTATGATGAGGATGTTAGGTGTAGATGGATTATGGTGTTTGATGTAATGATGATTATTTATTGCTATGGTTATGTGGTTAGTTGTTGTATTTTGATGTTTAGATGGATGATATTGATGATGAGATGTTTTTATGGTTTATTATTTAGTTTGTGAACTGGATTATGAGATGTAGAAATGGTTATGTAATGTTATTATGGATAATAATGTGTAGTGTTTAGTGTGGTGTTTAATGTTGATGTGGATAGTGTAGATTAAGTATGGATGTGATGATTTACATATCAAGTGGGTATATACATATGGTAAATGTTATGGAATTTTTACAATGCCATTATACAAAGTAAATGTAAAAAGTAATCTAATTGTACAAATATTTACAATGTAATTATTCCACTAAATGAAGTGAAATAACAGAAAGAAAAGGAAATTGATTGAAAAGAGGAGGATATGACAATGACCGGTGGATGGGGGGATGAAAAAGGAATGAAATACTCAGGATCTTACAAGAGTTTCCTTTTTCAAAATTGATGTAGAGGCTTTAATCTTCTTAATGTTGCATTACTAACTTTTTTTGTAGACAATAAGACCTTTGTGAGGATCAAATTAACATTCCGGTCATGATAAAGCTGTTACTTCTAGTCATGACCAAAGGAAGTATGGATTAGGATAGTAGGAGAGGAGTGTGGATAGGGATGGAAAATATAGGTATGGATAAAGGGGATTTCCCTAGTGTGCTAACATGTATGCGAGGCACTAGTGGATGTAGGATCTAGCTTACCATAGTGCCGAAAACTAGTTTTCACCATGGTACTTTCCCAAGGTGCCACAAAGTGGTTTTCACCATTAGATGGAATTTTTTTAATAATTGGATGTTTGATAGTGGGAACTTAAGCATAGAAGCGTTTAAGATGCATGATGTTCATGGGCTCATCCAACTCATACCCATCATGGGTAGCAAGCTTATAAGCACCAGAGATGAAATTTTCTATGATGACATAAGGTCCAAGCCAATTTGGTTTGAACTTTCCTTTCTTGTCATGATCATAATTAGTGTTGCATTGGTTCTGTTTAAGAACTAGGTTGCCAACTTCAAATTCATGGATTTTCATGTGTTTTCCATATTGTCTACAAAGGCAATTTTGGTAATATTTGATATGGTCAAGGATTGGAGGTATTTATCATCCAACAACTCAATTTTTTTAAGGTGATGCACATGATAGTCTTTATATTCAATAAGATTTTGGAGAGAAAAACATAGGAAGGAACTTATATCTCAATGGGCATGATAGCTTTGGTGCCGAAGACAAGGGAATATGGAGTGGAAATAGTGGGATGCAGATGAATGTATGGTAGGCCCACAAGGTAGGATAGATTTGTGTATGCCAATTACGTCTTGCTTGATTGACAATTTTGTCGAGGATGCGTTTGAGAATTTTTTTGGATGCTTCAGATTGGCCATTCCTTGTGGGTAGTATGGGGTGGATAACTTAAGCTTGATGTGGAAGTGATCAAAAATTTCATGGATTTCATGATTTTTGAAGGATTTACCATTGTCCATGATAATGGCAGATGGAATACCATAGTGGAAAATGATATGATTAAGGATGAATTTTGATATTTGTTTGTCGGTGAAATACGTGAGTGAAATGGCTTTGAACCATTTGGTAAAGTATTTCATAGTAGTAATGATGAATTTGTGACCATCAGATGAGGTAGGATTAAGCTTTCCCATGAGATTGAGACCCCAGGTAGAAAATGGCCATGGAGTAGTGATGGGATGCAAAGCTTGAGAAGATGTGTGGATGAGGTTAGCATGTTTTTACATGGGATACTTTTACAAATATACGAGCATTCATTATTTTCCATGGTAGGCTAATAGTAACTAGTGTGTTGAATTTTGTTTATGAGTACCACACCACTGGTGTGAGCACCCGAAGATGTCATCGTGAACTTCCTTGATTGCTAATTAAAACTCTTATGAGTTAAGGCATCATAACAAGGTTTTATTATATCCTTTACATTATAGGGTTCTACCAAGGATGGTGAATCTGGATGCAAATTGGATAAAGGATTTGTGATGGTTGGGATGAATGTTAGGTGGAAGGATATGGTCATTGAGATAAGTATAAATGTCATGGTACCATGGGGAGTTGGGACCAACAATATCACATACCATTTCAGATTCAGGGACATCATATGCCGGAACCATGAGTTGTTCAACCAAGAATTGTGAGTTATGGGCATCTGAAGGCATGTTCAAGAGAGAACCAATGGTAGCCATTGCATCTGCTGATTTGTTATTTATTCATGGAACCTGCTTGAACTGAATATGCTGAAAGTAAAGCTTGAAGTTATCCACCATTCACTTGTATGGAACAATTTTTTCATCTTTGGTTGAGTATTCATCATTAACCTACTTGATTATGAGTTGTGAGTCACCAAAGACATTAAGATTTTTGATATTCCACTAGATAGCCATTTTGAGTCCAGCTATAAGTGCCTCATATTTAACTATATTGTTAGTGCAAGGGAAAATGAGCCAAAAGGCCTTAGGGATGAAATATCCTTGAGGTGTGATGAATATGATGCCTATTCCTGAGCCATGATTTGTGAAGGATCCATCAAAGTATAATTTCTAGCTATTTGATTCTTTGATAGTGAATATTGATTCATCTGGGAACCATGTATTGAGTGGTGTGGAATCAGAAACTGGAGCTTCTACTAATTGATCTACCAAAACTTGTCATTTGATATTTTTATTAACATATTCAATTTCAAATTCACTCAAGATCATGATCCATTTAGCCATTCGTCTTGTCAAAGCTGATTTTGAGAGTAGATATTTGAGTGGATCTACTTTAGCAATGAGCTTTACTGTATTGTTGAGCATATAATGTTGCATATTTTGAGAGGCAAAGACAACAAAAAGACATGATTTTTTTGATAGGATTACAATTGAGCTCATAATCAATTAATTTTCAGCTTAGGTAATATATGTCTTGTTCTTTTCCATTTACATCATGTTGTGCAAGGAGAGCTCCCAAGGCATGTTGAGTAGCTGAAATATAGAGGAGAAGAGGAATTCTTGGAGTGGGAGGCACTAAGACTAGAGGATGTAGTAGATATTATTTGATTTTATCAAAATATTCTTGACATTCTTCATTCCAATGGAAATTTGTTCCCTTTTTAAGAAAATGGTGGAATGGATGACACTTATCAGTAAGTTGTGCTATAAACCTTCTGATGGCCTAAATTTTTCCTGTAGACTTCTAAGTTGCTTTAGATTGGTAGGTGGAGGCATTTCAACAACATATTTGAATTTTGTATGGATCAATTTCTATGCCACAACATGAGACAATGAATCCAAGTAGATTTCCGATGTAACACCAAAAATACATTTCTTAGGGTTGAGTCAAACTTTGTATTCTCGGAGTCTTTCAAAAATGTGGTGAAGAACCATAGGATGTTCTTATCTAGTTTTGGATTTTCCAAGAATGTCATCGACATAATATTCAAAAAAATTTACATCATATCATGAAAGATGACGGTCATGGCATGTTGATATGTGGCTCCAGCATTTTTGAGACCAAAGGGCATGAATTGATAGAAAAATGTACCCCATGGTGTAGTGAAAGTAATTTTGTGTTGATCTTATTATGTTATTTTGATTTGATTATAGCTGGAAAATCCATCCATGAGAGATAAAATTTCATGCCCAACTATAGAATCCATGATCATGTTAATATTTGGTAATGGAAAATCATCTTTAGGGAAATCTTTGTTAATATCATGGAAATCTATACAAATGCGAATGCCCCTAGTCTTTTTTCCTACTGGGATGATGTTGGAAATCCATTCAAAATAGTAGATAGGCCAAATGAAACCAACGTCAATTAGCTTTTGGAGTTCTTATTTGATGAGTAAGGCTACCTTTAGATGCATTTTACATAGCTTTTGTTTGACTAGTTTTACATCTTTATGTACTACTAGATTATGAACCACCAGGGATGGATCAAGTCTAGGAATATCCACATAGGACCATGTGAATATGTCTGAGAATTATTTAAGGAGTGTTGTAAATATGTTTTGTTCTTACGTAGATAAAGATGCCCCTAGTTTGAGAATCTTGGGGTCCTCTTCAGTTTCGATATTAATATCAATGGTTTCTTCAATTAGTGATGTTGAACCATCTTGTAGTGTTTCAAGAGCTAGAAGGAGTTGATCCATAGTTGGGTCATGATCTCGAATGTGAGGGATTTTGAAAAATTTAGTAAGGGGATCCTCCTCGTCTAGATGGAAAGAGGAGTAAGGATGGGGGATGTTGGATTGGGATTGGATAGGTAGGATAGGCTCCTATTCGCTAAAATAGGTGTCAACATTTAGACATACTTCAAACCCTTTTTATGGTCGCCAACTAGTATATTGTCCCGAGTTCCCATGAATTCAAGAATTGTTTCATCATTTTTAAATGTTTTGAGAGGGATATGTTTAGAATATTGGTTCCACTGGATGAGTTGGGGATATGTGAGAACAACATTAATGGTTAGGATGGTGGTGTCATGGAAGAGGTTTGTGGTGGAAAGCTCTTCGTATTAGCTATAAATGGAGCTTATTTTGATGACATCTATGACTTGCTCAGCTATCTTGGTTGTGTCACTTAGATCATCATGGATACCCTCATTAGGTGGTTGGTACCCTAATCCATGACCATCAATATTGGGGATGAAAATAGGGGTTCAAGGATGCCTTATTCATTACGACCTATTCCTTAACTAGAGTAACCCATGTGATTCATCATGCGCTTGGCGATTGGATATTCATTACTCAGGTAGTAGGATGGTATGGAATCATCTATGAGCCATGTAGTATTGGATGGCTCTAGGTACTCATTGGTGAGATACCCAAAGTGGATAAAATTTGAAGAGCCCAATGAATATGTTTGTTTATTAGCTTGACACATGCTAGGCCTACCACACTGTTTAGGTGAAAGTGGGAGTTTCTCAATACTGAAAGTTTGGTATTCTCCACACCTGTGGATTTGAGTTTGAGAGGTGGAGTGAGTAAGATAGGAATGGATGACGATGAACTGATATATGAAGTGGATGGAATACTATCGGTTAAATCATATGAAATCGTGGATGACATGGATTATGGAGATGGAAATTTTAAGTGACAGTTTTGTAATGGGACAATACGGTTCCTCCTAAGCTTGTGCTTCAAGTGCTTGGAAAAAATGGAAGGGTTGAAGGTCATCATGGATGATGAATTCTATGCTAACATGCTCGAACTTAAGGAATTGATGTAATGTGCATGTGATAACATGAATTTCATGGATCCAAGGGTGACCAAACATTAAATTGTAGGGAAACTAGATGTCCACAACATATACCAAAGTGGGCAGTGTGACACGCCCCACATTAATGGTAAGGGATAATGTGCCGATATATTTTCTTTCAATGTTATCATATGCTTTGATAGTGATCATCTCTGGTTTAAATCCAATTCATTTCACCCTACCTACGTTGAATGAGATATATAGTGTAAAGGTTGAGACCATACCCATTATCCACTAGTACTCACTTGACGTGAGTATTTTCTATATGAACCTCAATGTAAAGAGGAAGATTATGGGTTGGGCCATGTAGTGACAAGTATTTTGGGTAAAATTAAGTGGGAGTGTCATATAAGGTTAAAGGTGGGTAATGAGGGCTTGAAATTGTGTGGGATCGATATCAGTTAGGACACAAGTCTCTTGAAGAGCGTGGTAAAGGATATATTTATGTACAAAAGATGTTTTGAGAAGATCCATGATGGAAATATGCATGGGGGTATTTTCAAGTTGTTCAAAAATATTGTATTGAGCTTGTGGAGGTGGATTGGAAGAAGAGGGAACAACCCCTTGAACCACTACATGGCTTTGATAAGTAGTAACAACACACTGAGGGTTTTGGGAAGGTCCTTGACTTTGATGGTGGCTACTTGATGGGGGAATGATGAATATGGCTGATGAGATATTCATATTGGAAGGGTACGCATTGGTAGTTTATATGGTTAGATTGATGGTTGGATGATTAAGGGTTTTACCAGACTTCCACTGACCTTTATTTGAAGTGTGGATTTGACCATGATTAGGGAGTGGATTTTGATAAATCCCTAACTTCTGATTTTGAGAAGAGGAGGATGTATTATCTTGATTTCAATTTCACCCCAATCAATCAAGTCTTGAATATAGTTCTTTATCTTCTTACCCTTAATTTTGTGGAACTTGGTGGTGTTCCTTAAACCAAGAGGTTTTATGTCTAGACTCATTTATTGGATGGGTTTGCAAGAAAACAACCATATAAGTGGAAAAAAACATTTTGAGGATTGTTTCAATGGACTCGCTAAGAGGGGTGTATGACCCTTTATTTAGATCTTGGGTTGACTGTGGTTAACCCTTAAGGTCAGATATGGTAGTGGATTTTTGGACATGATACACATGTTTGGTCTCTGTCACTCCATCGCCAACAACATTCTTATTCTTGTTAAAATACTTTGGCTTTTTAGATGTGGAAAGCAAATTATATTGATTATAGTAGTCTCGGGAATACAGTTTGATGAGGCATTTGGAGACAAGATATTTTTCTATCTACATTCATTTTTCTATGATGTCATCAAAGGTGTTTGCATAATGGAATTGGAGGTGGAAGGATATCTCTTGATGGAGGTTAGAAAAAAAGATAGTGACCAATTTATTTTCAGGGATGGGCCATGGAATGTGGCTAGCAAGAGATCTCCATCGTTGTAAGAAGGATGAAAATATTTCACCATTGCGTTGTTTGGTATTACATAGGTCAATCATTGTGGCATAAAATTCCAAATTTTATGAGAAAGTGTTTGAAAAAATTTCTACGATAAGTCGGTGAAGGTGGTGACAGAACCCTTGGGAAAGTGAAGGAACCATTCAAGAGTGAGACCGCCTAGGATTCGTGAGAAGAGTCTCAATAAATAGGAAGTCATCATAGGATGCTTTCGACACATCATATATAACTCCTTAACGTGTTCACGAGGATCACCCTTTCCCTTGTACTTTTACAATTTTGGTGATTTTGAGTATGGGGGAAATGGAACACGTAAGATATCACGGTCAAATGGATAAGGACATAGTTCCTCAAACTTATATTGACGTTATTATCTGCCAAGTTGTAATCCTTGAAGTGTTTCCTTCATAGAATTTACTTCCTACTCCAAGGTAGATTCTTGAGGCCGGTGGGTGGTAGGTTGAAATTGGGATGTTGGAAATGCTTAGAATCAAAATTACCATTTTCATTTGGACATTGTGAATTAAGTTGGGAAATTTAGTTCCTCATTTTTGTAATTGGGACAATACGACCTCCTTGGATATATGAGAATTATGGGTATTCTCTTTGTTATCCGTCCATGTGTAACGTGGCGGTTGTTGTGATTTAGGTTGTTTGAATTGTGGTGAAGTAGGGATGGAGACCATTCTTTAATGTTTTTATTCTCATCAGAGAGAGGATATTATGAAGTTGGTCATGGGTATAATTAGAAGGAAGTTTTTCTCCCATATGATATAATTCGAGGAGGAGATCACCTTATTTTTTTCTATGAAGTGATTAAGAATTTCATGCCATATTCCTTCTATGAAATAGGTGTTTGATTCATCATCGCTACTGGTATCAACCATTGTTTCTTCATCCCCTTTGGTCGCAGATTTTATTACGCATTGGCATTGAAAAAAGTTTTTATTGAATAAGCCATTTACGGTTTTTGTATTTAATTGGTGTCTTGTTTTGTCATCGTTTCCTATTTGAGGTTGGGTAAATCCTATCCTAGGTGCCATTAGATCCTAGTGCTTTGAGATGTGAGGATGGAATGGAGTTTTATTGATTTTGGTGGAGGGTGTGTGATTAGTAGATGAAGAGAGGATAAGATTTCTTATTGACTGATGTATAATCCCAACAATTGAACCTTGTTTTAGGATGAGAGGATTGAAGAAGGATGTGCCTCAATGATAGAGGGCTTAGGATGTGCCTCGATGTGTGAGGGATTAGGATGATTGGATAGGAGATAAGTATTTTGTGTCTGTATTCAAGTTACCGAATAATGAGACTCAATTAATCATGCCAATAGGGAATCTTAGATAAGGTGTTTGAGTGTGAAAGTGTATGTGTAGGATTGTGTGAGAATGTAAGGATGTTTAAGTGTAGTAAAATGTTGTGATTGTGTGATGTTATATGATTTAGGATATTTTGGACCTATGTAAGTGCGGTGACATCAAAAGAAAATGTTAAACCGCTCAAAGGAAGCTTTGTGACAATGAGATGAGTAGATGTTTACGTGTATGGGATGTTGGAAAAAATTACACATATAAAGTGGGGATGTGTGATTAAGTGTGGGTAAAGATAATTTATATATAACGCAATAAGTTTGATGGTGATAGGTGAAGTGTGATGTAGATGCAAAGGTGGTTTATATACAATGTGGTATGGTGTTATATATAATGTAGCAAGTAAGGGATGTGTAAGTGAATTTTAGATGTGTTCATGAAATGGGGGATGTATGTGAATGTATTTTGTGTTTATAAAGTTTATTGATTATGTGGAAATGTTTATTGTTGTTTTATTTTTTTATATCAAAAGGAAGGTGTGAAGGAGATGAGTGATGTTAAGTGAATGATGTATGACAAGAGTATGGTCAAAGATGTATGGGGATAATCAAAGTGAAAAAAGTATGATGGTCAAAGGTGATGTGGGTAATAGTCAAATCAAATTCAAATGGTGTGGTCAAAGGGATGAATGATGAGTGTATATGATGGTATGATGAAAGGGGACTAGTGTGGGGTTTTGTATTGGTATCAACAAACACTCAAACAATCACAATCATGCAAGCACAACCTAACTAGTCAAGTAGGATTGCAACCAAACTATAGCCCAATTTTAATACCACACATTGATGATGGTGCCACAATTTATCTCTCCACCTATGTGTCAATGTGGGGTCAACTAGCGAGCAATATTGGTGAGTGATTCCTCCTTGCACTATAGTTTTATATGCGGCCAAAAGGTTACCTAGAATAGGATGTACAAGCTCGCTAGGGGCATCCCCAATATACCTCGTAGTACGTGGGGCCCAATTCTATGTTACAAGGGTTTTTTCTAAGACCTTTTATATTGGGGTGTGAAATCCCCTCACTTCATGTTACTCTTAAAATAAGAAAGTGCTTAGACAATAATAACATGACTCTATAAGGATTTATATACCATACCAAAACACATGGTGTGTCTATGTGCATGGAGGTGAAGCTTGTGGTCAAGAGACTCCTAGGACTATGGTAAGTGCATGGATGTCACTTCCACATCATGTTACCCCTATAAATGAAAAGGGGAAGGTTATCCACTTTTTATCCTCAATATTGTCCTAGGATGCGAGAGGAGAGCATACGCAGTTTCACCTTCGGGATATAACAAGCACAAAAATAGGGATATATATACAAGAAAACAAGAACAAAATATAAGATGATATATAGAAAATATAAAAATAATTAGGTCTTCTAATAGGTAGAATACAACACAAAGGTTAGTAGTTTTATTTATAAACCCAATATCTTTGACCAATCGGGATGCAAAACAAGAAGATTAGTTTTTTCAATTAAACAAAACCCTGCATCCATAAAAGGTTAGAAAGCATAGGATAAATATTAAAATGGGTAGAGTCTCCCCTTGTTTAGGTGATAATTATTTAAAACTAGAATGCTAAAACCCTGTCATGGGTCACCGAAAAAAATTAAAAACAAGGTTAAATTATCAGTTCAAAAAAATTATGATTTATCAAAAGCAACGATACAGTCACAAAAGCACTATAGTATGATTAGAAATCATGAAAATAAAAATAACTATAACACGAGCATAGGTGTTTAAACAAAAGCATAGACAACTTTGAAAGATAGAACAAAAGCACCGAAGCAGAAAAGTTGACACTAGCAAATCATCAATGCTAAAATATACACATAAGTGTTGAAAGTCAGGACATATGTGCCAAAACCTAGACAATCAATAGTTAAAATAAATAGCATTCATATATTTGTATCATGTACGCGTCATGGGTTTTAAAAACTGAAATTCATAGACTGCTGACCATGGAAGGTTTAAGCCTAGGAAAAAGTGTTGATTCAAAGTAAAAGTGTTTAACTATGTAGCATAAGAAGCTGAAACACAGAGCATACATGTTGTTCAATCTTGAGAATAGAATTTGAAGATGAAATTTGAATATTTTTATGAAAACAAGGTTGTGTTCTCACTAAACTTACACATCATGTGTTACTCAATGTATTTAACTAAAATCAAGCTAAAGATTGGGGCAAGGCCCCACATGATGGGTGTCGAATGCAAAATCCAAAAAGTGATTAGATATATATGCAAACTAGAAACCAAAACCAAATTGATTTCCTAAATCTAGTCTGTCAAACACTACTTCAAATTAAGTACGGATGAAAGGGAGATAGAAGCAATACCTATAACTTACCAATGAATAACCTCCCTTGATGTTGTAGTTGTGCTCACAATGATTGGATAGAATTGCTTGCTTCAGATTTGTGGAAGTAAACAAACAACACTTCCCCTTTGTGGATTGAATATTGCTTATGGATGTTTGATAAATATGTAAATGGATGTTAGCAATCTTTGTAGGAATTTTAGCAGCACTTTGTTATGATTTCTAAGGATTTTGTTTCATGGAGGGTGGCATGCCAATTTATAGTTTTTGGAAGAAGAAATGGAGGGCTAGGATCTTGCCAAGTAGATGGAAGATCAATGGTTAGTATTGAATGAGAAGATAGAAGAGTATAGATAATTCTAGAATTAGAAAATTATAGAATTATGGAGAAATATCCATTGAATTTAAAATTCAATGGAGAAGAGTAGAAAGTTAGAGAGGCTTCTAGAATTAGAAGCCTCTAGAAATAGAGGAGGTGGGATTAAATTAGTTTAAGTTTAATTAGGAGTTAATGATGTGATTACATGGAGAGGCTAGTTGTAGGGTAGGTGTAGATTGGGTGGGTAGGTACATAGGAATTTTAAATTCCTAGAAATGTTAAATGAGGTTAGTGGGAAGTTATGAAAATTAATCTTGTGGTTAATCATTATAGGATGAAGATGGGAATTGTGGAATGATGGTTTAGTAATAGGGGAGGGAAATATATGTTAGGAATTAATAATTTTTAATAGGGTTTTTGTTTATTTATTAATTATGTCAACATTTTACATGTCAACAATTTTCATCATAAAATTTATCCTTAGCATACACTTTTGGAAGTAAAACCACATGGGGGGGTAATCAGTGGGTCTTAAAACATTCATTCACTTAAACATTAACATCCATTAACCATTTAATGCATTCATCAAATATTCATCAACATATAGATTAAAAATGATTAACCAAACACATAAGAATACACCATGAGAGCACAAGAACACATGAACACTAGATGCAAGTGGGAAACCATCGAGGGAATAAAATTCACTAAAACAAAAATTTAATATAGCCATGTTTCAAATTTATTTGAACATCAACCCAAGAAGGAGCACCAACCCATAAATTTAGTAGAGCAAAGTAAGCCTACAAGGATGAACTAACACCCTAGATGACTCAAAACCAAATGAATCCACTTGATTTTTTTCATCTCTGAAATGTTGCACCAACAAATGAAGATAACACCAATTTAGCTCACCTTCTAACTATCTTTCTCAAAATTTTCTTCTATCCTTCCTTGCTCAAGAAATTCTTCCTTCAAGTTGAATAGAGCATCTAAACTAGCTCGCCAACATCAGAAAAATATTTAAAATATCACATAATCTTATTTTACCTATCTTCATGGTCACACACACCTCTTACACTTCCACAAGTTCCCCTCTAGCTTGCATTATTTAATCCTCACAACCAACTCAAATGAGCCCTACAACTTTGCTTTTATACATGACTAAAGTACCTAAAACATATAGTTGGCCTTTATAAGTAAAATTACATTATAACATCATAAAAACATCCTAAATAAATTCTACAAGGGACCATATAGGTTGGTAATAACATCTTTACACTCAAATCCCTCATTAGAATACAAAAAACCTTATTACACCCAAAAAGCCTACCCGTCAAAATAGAATGTTCTTAAGAAAAAGACCATAAAAAAATTGAAACCACTTATACATGTTTTATAAGTCCACTAACAATATCCATCTATCTTGAATCTCTCTACACCATTAACTCGTGCAAAAACACCACCATTCATAGTAATCTTCTTCATTAAGTCTAAGACCTACAAAACTAGTATTTAGAGATTGAAGCCAAAACCCCATCAAAACACATCATCCATGAAAGTGTAATATACTGATTAAAATATCATGACCTCAGAATCATCACAAAGTGCATAGAACATCATAAATCAGATGAAGATCCACTAAAATACCTCTACAACCAAATCACCTTAAAGCGCCCAAAATTGCTCTAAAACCGGTCATATAAGAATGACTTAAAAAGCCACTTAAATGAAAAAATTTGATCTAAAACTACTATGTAAATGTATTATATCTCCTATAATTTCTCTAAAACCAATTTAGACAACAGTTCAATTCAAAATTTGAGAGAAAATTAAACTTCTTCATAAACTTACTTTTTTGAGTGGGGTCCACATACAACCATGACACATAAATTACATATGGATAAATATATAGGATTCCCATACAAAATAAAATCATAAAATGTGCACAAAAAATCCATTATAGGCCACTATTATCAAGTTCTTCTCTATCACTTCATACTTAGGGTTTTAGAAGGGATTAAAACCGCGGTTTAGTTTCTTAACAATTCTTCATAAACGCGTTTCAACTTTAATGTATGAAATAATTCCACAAAACTCAAGATATAACCATTCCTCATATTTTTTAAATATATTAGACTCCTATGTGAAGGTTTAATGTTCCAATGAGCATCAGAAAGTCAAAGTCGAGATGGGATTCTTACTTGCAAAAACTTGATAGGAGAAAAAATGCAATAACTTGCAAAATATTCAATACTAAGACCTAAAATTTGGACCACACCTCCATATCAACATTAAAACACATCTCCAATGCTCATATTTTCTCAAATACACTCATAAATGATGAATCCACTTCATTAGGGCATGTTTTCTCAAGGACTAGGTCTAAGAATAAACCTAAAACTCACTTTCCATGCAATATGCTCAAAGTAATGACCTAAAACTTCACCAAAATGCTAGAAAAAACTTTCCGAAGCTATAACATAGCTCAAATTTCCATTTGCAAGATGAAATAATACTTGCACAATTCATTAGATCACCTAGGGCTTAAGTAGGTCCAATATAGACCTAGAAACATGACTTAGCCATATCCTCGCAGTATGAGACACTTGTGAGTGTCTCTAAAACACATATACATACTTACTATTATATCACCAATCTCAAACAACTATTACATACCTGTAATCCATCATATTATACCATACTTATTGAGTAGGCCTCAAGAACAAGTTCCTTGAACTTGTTTTCTTCTCCAAAATTAACCTTCTCAACACTTTTCCATCCTTTCCAAAGCTGTAAGAACCTTCACCACACTTCATGACACCTCAAAAAAATCATCACTACATGTGTAAATCATCACAACACTCCTACAAGCTACTACATTTCTCAACACACCAGGAGTCACCATGGAATCTCAACAAGACACTCAACTTGGCATGACACTACCAATCAACCTTCATGTTTCTCTCTCCTTTTGACATCAATGATACTAAAGACATCAATGAAAACATCACATACTCACTCTTTTGACATCAATGACAACACAATGCCAACAATCTCCCCCTTTTCATTGATGGAAAAACACACAAAGCTCAAACTCCCCTAAGAAATACACATGCCATCAACTCATTCTCCCCCTTTTGACATTAATGACAAAGATACACACCTATAACACTTCTTCGAAAAAAAGCAATAGTCTCATCTTTTGGTTGGAAACATCAACCAAAACAAATAAGGTTCATTCTTCATCTTCAACTCTGATTTTGACTCTTTGAGTAACTATGTTCCTCCTTCTCACATACACACGTTAATGTGACTCAACCTTGATCAAGTAATTTAAAACAAAGCGCTGAAAGCTATCAACTTCAAGAAGAAATAACAACCCATTTACAAACATGTCTTTTTGCAACAAGACTCAGAACTCCCCCGACTTATAGGCATTATTTTAAGGACCAAACACCATTTTCCAACTCCTCCTATCCTCTTTACTTCTTGAACAATTGTTAGATCCAAATCAGACCTCATAAACTTTCCCTGATCATCTAATCCTCATATTCATTCACAAAACATGACTTCCCAATTTCCTTTGGCTTCTTGATACCTCAAAGACAACATAGACTTATGTCTTACTCACTTGTACAACACCTACTTAGAATGAACTAGAAACCACTTCCTTTTTAACTTTTATTTAATAAACCCATACCATTAAAATAAGGAAATGATTAATCAAAAGCATTAACACACCTTGATCCTTCAATACATAGAGCAATGAAGCATATTAGGTCTATATCAAACTCTACCTCCTTTATGACTCAAACCATAACATTCTCCTTACATCAAATATTATCAAATCCTCAAGTTAATGATCAACAAACTTAACCTAGACTTTAAGACACACCTTTATAATCAAACATGTACAATGCACTCCTCTAAAGCTTGTCATCCTAATTTTTGGGTCTTCAAATCATCTTGTATAGCTGCCTCACATCTCCAACATGACCATATGACTTCATTCCTACAATCCTCCTACACACCTTCTTGACATTACTAGTGACACTATCTCTAACAAACTCATATTTTACCATTCTACCTTTGACATACTTTTGACCATCAACTTCATCTTTATTGTCAACAAGGAATCGATAGAATCCCCTATCTCCTGACACCACTAATTTGTCCCGATTACAACTTATATAGGACATTTTATAACAAGGCTAGGTCACTACCAAGGTATTCAAAGCATGTAACTAACAAATTAATCAAGAACACCAATAAATCAAACCATCTTGATAACTTGAACCAACAACAAGAGACCAACAAAATCCCCCTAAGTCCAAGAAGCTTTCTAAGACTTCCTAACCACGCTTCATGATGTTAACTATTGTGACACCTTCATGAAATGAAAAATTGAGCCTAAAAATATACTTAACCCATCATGATAGGCTACAAAGAAAATTATACAATCTTCAAACCCATATTTCTCAAGCCATCAAGTATCATCATTTGAACTAATATCACTTTGCCACCTAATTCGTCACTTATAACAATCCTCTAGCATACCCTTCTTCTTTATGAGTCTAAACAACATACATTGAGTCTTTATGATCACTTAATCACTTCAATTTTCACATAATAAATGCACAAAGTATCTTAGCAACACAACTATGTCATACCATCAAATAACACTTACCTTTGCTTCTTCTTCTCAAATGCATTTGAACTTATAATCATGTCAAGTAGGTCTTCATGTCAATGCCCAGATTAAAGACCTTAATACATCATCTTAATCTATTCACATTGTTCAAAAGTCAAATTAACTGATAAGCCTCCTTACACCTTTGATGCACCTCTTCAAAGAAATACAATGAAGTGGTACAAGTGAATAGATCAAAAAAATTATTTGCAACATTCCATTCTTCATGCTAATATCTCAATGCAATTGATTCCTTTATGATTGTAGCCTACAAATCCATATTTATGAGAATAATGACTTCTTCGTGTTAATCCTTAAAACAAAACTCAAAATTCTCTTCCTCTAACTACCTTCTTGAGTTTTTTTATGCCTTGTAACCTCAACTCTTCAATTTGTCAAACTCCACTTACCAAACTTTGTACTCCTTTAATACACTTCTCAAGGTAATTATCTTCATGAAAAGACTGAACAAATCATATCAATTCTTAGCAACAAAATTCTCAGTTGATAAAAACTATTATAGGCCTAAAAAAATCATCTCATGCATATTAAATTTGTATATCGTGCCTTTTCAATCCCTCAAACATTCTTAAGGACCTGAACAACATATGGACTTGACACACTATTACCTTGTCTTCAAAATCTGAAGAAGCAATCTTAAAACTCATAGTACTCTATGTTCTTATCTTCTAGGTCTTAAATATATCTTCTTTATTTAACACAACTTTGTGACTAATGCAAGTCTTTATGATGCCCTCGGAGAACACTTAACTAATGCCTCTTCATACATAGAGTTTTGTTAGGACTTAAGACACAATCCAATGCTCAAGCAAGCACATCACTACCTATTTTAGTTTTACATGTACCTTCTTGATACTTATCACTCAAAAATATGACTCCATATGTTATAATAAGACAACAAACACATACCTCAATCTATGCATCTTTATTACCTTATTACAAACTCATGACATACTTGATAGTAATCTTCATAGTTCATCAACACTTCAAATTCTTCAATTATTCTAATAATACTCCAAAACTACAACACAACTTACTACTTCTTAACTTAGATGATTATTGTATGCAAGAAGCATAATGAATACACCACATATCACTTAGGGCTCTAAAACACCATGAACTTAGGAGATTCCCAAATCTCCATCTTCTTCTCATCCAACTTGCAACTATGAGCTTGATTTACTAAATTTACTAGCTTTTTGGTCTTCTTACTCACTTCAAGCGCGATGACTTCATCATTTTCCTTCTCTATATAAGCTGACAACATGTGCTCTTAGGGATCTATAACATCTTATTCATTCTCTTTCATGGAAAACATTCCAATGGGACTTGCGAGGTAGATTAAGACTCACCTTCATTTTTCTTGATCCTTCTTCACAACGTCTTCATGATCTAACTTCTTAACAAGATTGATTGTCTTCGGATCCTTGTTGACTTCATTGACGGGATTTTCATTCATGATAGGCTTGAATAACTTAGGTTCCTCCTTATTCATATCAACATGATCTGATTTCTTGACATTCTTCATAGTCTTGGATTCATCCTCATTTTCAAGATCAACCATCTTCTTGTTGTTAACTATCTCCACCATGAGATCATTGTTCTACCTTGGCACCTAATTTACCTTGAATCTTGGACTCAATAATATCAAACCTTACAGAATTAGGTATCCATCCCAATATTTGTCTCTTCTCATGCATTTTGGGAGATCCATATACCTTGTTAGGTCTTGATAATCTTCTATCTCTACGGTAGGACATAATTTAGTAATGTGTCCCATATTATGACATATGTATCAAATAACCTATCTTGATGGATTACTCCTATTTATTACCCTACAATACATTACAATATGACCTATTTTCCTACAATTATAACATAATCCTTTTCTCATGCCTCTATTGTTTCTCCATGTTAAATGTGTTAGAATTTGAGGATTCTAATAAATATGGATTTAATCAACTTACATATTACATAATGTTACAATATATTTTTAAATAAATATTGCATCATAACATAAGTAAATAAATAAATACCTACGGGAAATAAATAACACAGGTGACATAGTATTTTAGTGAAAACCGTAATAGGGTAAAAACCACTTTGAAAATAACCTTTTACTTCAGAGAACTTATTTTACATCCAATAAGATCACCTCCTCCTTTGAAACCCTATTTACCAAGGGTAAAACCAAATCACTTGATTTGCACACCTTTGATATATTTTCTGAATATATCAAATGAGGATCTAAAGTCCTTTTTATATAAGGTGATCGGGTATGTCTCCCAACCCACCTTTTCAACCTAAAATGGTTGACACATACACCTAGGTTTATAATATTTACTATTAGAAATATAATCATTTCATGATATTAAATATTTAACCTAAAACATATACCTAGGTTAGTATATTTAATAATAGAAAAATAAATATTTCATATTATTAAATATAACCTATATATTAGTGATGGACCCATATACATTAAGGGTTGGCAGGACCACTTAATCATTATGCTCTAACGAGAATGATTATTGAAGTCCATAACTCTATGACCAAAAGTATTTTATGAAAAATAATTTCCATTAAATGAACTTACATACCTTTTACTATTCTAAGGATCATTGCTATCTAAGATCTTATTTTCCATATCCACCTTTGAGAAACCTAGCTCCTCCTTGATAATTTGACCACAAACATCCATAGCTTGACCATCTTTGTTCTTCAAAGATCACCTCAAGTTGTTAAGCTTACTTCAAAGGCCCTCGTTCTTATACCAATTGTTGGAAGAACAACCACTTAGAGGGGTGTGAGTCAATGGGTCTTAAATCATTCATTCTCTTAAGATTAACATCAATCAACCATTCAATGCATTCATTAACATATGGATTAAGCAATGATTAACTAAACACATGAGCATACACTATGAGAGCACAATAACACATGAACACTAGATGTAAGTGGGAAAAACTCAATGGGAAAAAAACCCACTAAAACAAAAATTTATTATATCCATGTTTCAAATTTATTTGGGCGCCCACGCAACAAGGAGCACCAATCGGGCTAGTTTGGTGGAGGCGTCAACCCCAAAAGGAAACCAACCCCTTATTTTAATACAACACCAACCCTATAAGGAGGCATCAAACCCCTAGATGACTCAAAACAAACTGATGCCACTCGATTTCTTTTTCATCTCTAAAATTTTGCACCAAAACTGATGATGACACCAATTTAGCTCACCTTCTCTCTATATTCCTCAAAATTACCTTCTAGCCTTCCTTGCTCAAGAACTTCTTCCTTCAAGATGATTATATCATTTGACATATCTCACTAACATCACCACACTCTTTAGAATATCACATCATCTTATTTTTCCTCTCTTTATGGTCACACATACCTCTTACACTTCCACAAGTTTCCCTCTAGCTCATAGTTTTCTAACCCTCACAACTTGACTCAAATGAGCTTTACAACTTTGTTATTATACAAGAATTAAGAACCTAAAACATATAGGTTGGAATTTATAAGTAAAATTATATTAAAACATAATAAAAATATCATAAATAAATTCTACAAGGTACCATATAGGTCATAAATACCATCTTCACACTCAAATCCCTCATTAGGACATAAGAAGCCTAATTACACCCAAAAAGTCTACTCACCATAATATAATGTTCTTAAGAAATAATTACGATCAAAAATATTGTAAACCACTTAGAAATGTTTTCTAAGTCCACTAAGAATATCCAAAATATTGAATCACTTTGCACCATCAACGCATGCAAAAATGCCACCATTTGAAGGAATCTTCTTCACTAGGTCTAAGACCTACAAAGCTAGTATTCGAGATATTAAAGCCAAAACTTAATCAAAACACTTCTTCCATGCAAGTGTAATATAAAAATGGAAATATCATGACCTCGGGGTCACCAAAAAGTGTAAAAGACACCATAAATCAAAGCTGAAGATCCATAAAACATCTCTACAACCAAATCACCTAAACCGACCAAAACTACTCTAGAACAAGTCATGTAAGAATGACTTTAAAAAGCCACCTAAAGGAACAAAATTGATATAAAACCAATATTTACATGTATTATAGCTACCATACTTTCTCCATATCCAATTTATTCAATAAGTACAATGTAAAACTTGAGAGCAAACCGAACTTCTTCGAAACATGCATTTTTGAGTGGGGTCCACATACAAACATGAAACCTGAATTAAATCTGGAGAAATATGGAGTCCTATACAACCTAAAATCATCAAAATTGCAAACAAAATCCATTTTGGGCCACTACCATTAATTTATTCTCCATCACTTCATATCTAGGTTTTATAAGGGTTTAAAATTAGTTTAGTTTCTTCATGATTGTCCATAAAAGTATGGGTCTTAATGTTTGAAATAATACCAAAAAAATAAATCTAGAACCCTTCCTCACATGTCTTGAAGAGGTTATACTTCCATGAAAAAATTTCATGTGCCAATGAGCATCAAAAATTCAAATTTGAGCTAGAATTCTTACTTGTAAAAACTTGATAGGAGCAAAAAACATAATAACTTGAAAAATATTCAACACTAGGACCTAAAATTCAGATCAAACCTCCATATAAACATGGAAAAACATCTCCAATGATCAAATTTTCTAAAATACACTCATAAATGATGACTCCACTTCATTAGGACATGCTTTCTCAAGGACTAGGTCTAAGAACCGACCTAAAATTCACTTTCCATGTAATATTCTCAAAAATCTGACCTCAAACTTCACCAACATGATAGAACCAACTTTCCACAACTATTACATAGCTCACATTTGAATTTACAATATCAAATTATACCTGCACACCTCATTAGGTCACCGAGGGCTTGAGAATAGGTATGTGTGGGACTAGAAAACATGACTTAACCCTATACTGCATTCCAAGACACTTGTGAGTGTCTCTACAAAAATATACATAATTCACATGCTCTCATCAAAATCAAACAAATGCTACATAGTTTTACTCCATCATATCATACCATACCTACTAACTAGGCCTCAAGAAAAAAACCTTAAACTTGATTCCTTCACCAAAACCGAGCTTCTCAACACTTTTCCATCCTTACCAACCAGAAATGACCTTCATGATACCTCAACAACACCATCAATACCTCTGTAAATCATCACAATGCTCTTATAAGCCAAAAAACTTCTCAAGACACCATGGGTTACATATGATCTCAACATGACACTCAACTTGGTACGACACTACCAATCAACCTTCATGTTTCTCTCTCTTTTTGACATCAATGATATTGAAGACATCAATGAAAACATCACATACTCAATGTAGTATTATTTTATGCTCAGATTCCTAGGCACATTGGCACTTCACTCAAACATATTTGAGCACTCACCCAAAGCACGCAAAGGTACTAGGTCCCTCTTTGTTACTGTCTTGCCAAGGTGTTAACATACATGTTCATAATAACTATAATCAAGTGTATATTCCATCATTACAACCATATCCATGAGGTCAATTTAGAAACATGCATAATAAGGAAAGCATATTGATCACATAAGAATAATACCAAATTTACCATACATTTACCATGAATAGAGTCATCAATAACCAATATCCATCCACAAATATACATTGTATTAACTCATCACAATCAATAGTTAAATACATTATCAAAGCTGTCATAAAGTTATGTGCATAAACAAAAATACCTATAGCATAACTCTAATACATATGGTGATACCAATACTCATAACTTAGGTGGTGGTACACAACATAGTGAAATATATTACATACTTATATGGGTGGGTACTTTCCCTTCACCACTAGTGCATTCTCAAAATAGCCATGTGTGCGTACAAAGATAACTATGAAGCATGCAAGCTTCACTAAAAAATAGATTAATCTATAATTGAACTCTATATTAATCCTATTATTAGCACAAACTATGCATGTCTCTTGGTATTCCACTTGTTCCCAAAATATTCTTGCTTTGATGAGAAGTCTTCTTGTTCTTATCCTTGCGTGCTTCGCACTCCATCCTATTTTTAGCTCGTGCCATGAAAAAATGGCTAAGTCCCAAACTGTGTCTTTCTAGACACAAATCCTCAAGGCGCAAATATGTCAACCCTCCACACCTATCCACGCACCCACTTCTTATGTGCCACTATCATATGTGCCTTTGATACTTTGGTAATATTTTACTGGACCAACATTACCCCACACTATTGTCATTTCTACCCTCAGAAATGGGTATTCCCTCCTTATATCTCCACGGAATGAAAAATAAATAATGAATTTACTGAAATAATGAAGAATATAAGAATGGATAAAAAATTAGCGCATTATTCTTCTACAGTAATGATGAGCTTAGGGTACTCATTCTTGATGTTTGCTTCAACTCGCGATTCATCGAGTCCCTTCTTCTCCTCACTGGGATTTCTCTAAGCACCGTGTCAATTTCATCTATATTCATATCCTCTCCTTTTTTCTTCAACACCCTTATTACATTTTCTAAACATAAAATCATGTCGTCCATTGCATCCATCTCGCCATGATATCACCTTTCGTATCTTATTTTCTCGGTCATCATGAGGGTCTCAGGCTGCCTTAAGTGTGTCGTGCTTCTATGCTAGTCGGGGAAAACTTTAAGGGTCCTCTCAAAAAAGCCTTAGAAAATATTTGGCAAATCTGGGAAAATTATATTTTGCACGAATGACAAATATCAAGACATCACAACATCATTATTAAATGCTACCATATGGTAGATTTTTATATGTTACAGGTTAATAGCATATTTTTATGCTACCAACCAACAACATAAAGTATGTTGTCATCCGGTAGCATAAAAAATGCTACCTTCTAACATCATACTATTATGTTGTCACCAATAACATAAAAATATGCTACTAATTGACTATATTCAAGTGAATTTTTTGAATTCTTATTTTGTAGGAATGGCGAATTGACCCCTATATTTAACTTATACCTTGAAAATTTTTGCCAACTAGTCTTAACTTGAACTTTAAAAATTCACCAATTTTAAATTTCAAAAACTAAAATATTCATGAATTAATGAATATTCACCACTAAAATTTTCCTCGCAGCCTAGTAACTTCAACCTCTTATCACAACCTCTCATCACATCCCAAAGTATCATTCCTTTTACGACAAGGACTTCATTTTATTATATCAACATCCTTATTTTTACTATTGGATCTGGGTCTTCACACATGTTCAACGCTAAGTTAACCCTTTGTAATTCAACTTTTATAGTCTACAAAGTAAGGCTTCATATTCAACTATATGGTGCACAGTCTATTTCTTTGTTCTCTCACTCTTTGTTGCGGCTTCCTTTTCCCTCTCGTCAAGTAATTTATTTTTCCTCCTCTGACATGCTTGACTTCTTCTTAAGTAGAAGAAGAACACAATGATGGAAGAAGTATAAAGAAAAGGATTATGTATGATTTGTAAGTGCATCAAATTCTGGATATGCCCATATGATCGCTCCTCCAATTTCCGCTAGAAACACCAGAATTTACTCCTTCCTTTCCTTATCTTTCCTCCTTCCCTCGTCAATTTCTCTAGTTATCCCTTCAAGTTCTTATTATCTACTACAAGTGTCTTGAGTGTGGCCACCATATCTACATTTCTACGTGTCACTTCATCTGCCATCTTAGTCAAGGCATTACTTTCCTATTCATCTATGAACTCTGTTGGCATGACTATCATGTGCATTGTTTGGGCCTTCTTCTTCATCTTCCTCTTGATGCATGCTTCCTCCTTCACATAAAATTCAGGCTCATCCATGTGAGTCTACATTCTCAAGACATTTTTTTCCTCGTGTGCATAGTTTTTGCCTCTGTATCCATCAAATCCCACCCATATAATTCCTTAGGCTCTAGAGTACTTTAAAACCTGGCATGAATGATTTTAGAGGGTCATTACTGTATCCAAGTGTAGGTTTCTTGTATATATCTTCTCCCTTATTCCTCCCGGATGGATGCCCCTTAGGAATATGCACTTCAATGTCAAGATTTGGGCCTTCTCCTATTCTCTAGTAGGCTCACCTTATGGTTAGACCTTATCCTTTTCTTCTCCCGTGGTGCCTCTTTCTTCCTCACGTTCTTCATGTACCCCCATAACATACTATGCTTCTTATTTTGAGGCTCCTTTACTTCCAAATTAACCATAAGTGTATCTTGTATGACGTGGATGTTGTCATCTAATAGCTCTTCCTCGATCTCCTTGTTGGGAACATACTTTCACCTCTTGTTCCCTTATTCGGGATTCAATGGAGAAGTTCAAGGTCATTTCTTACTTCGGCTGTTAGGGTCCGATGTTAGTTCCTTGTGTCCTTTTCCTCCTCAACACTCTTCTAAACCCTTTATCCTTTGTGCCTCCCTCATCATTTTCTATCTCCTCTTCACCCGTCTCCTCTCTCATTTTTTCTACTCTCTCTCGCCTCGAGGAGTAGCTTCATCATGCGTTCTCTTTTCTCCTACATTCGGATGCCTCCATGAGCCATGGTCTAGGCCACCACTATCTTCCTTCAATTCTTCCTCTTCATGAGGTTCTTCCTCATCTGAAAATGTGGGCTCCCCATCCTACAATGTCCCTATTGTATGCTTCCCTTTTGGAAACTGAGGGAGCTTAAACTCATTTTCAATATATCTCTCGCTCACTAATTTGGGATTAAGGTATATGTATACCTTAGTCGTTCCTATATCCTCAACTACTAAGCTCATGTATTTGATGTTTAAATCATCAAATATTAACTTCTCTATATATGCAGACTTACTTGGATACACATATCTCTTCCTGAGCATATGGTACTCATAATATAAAATGTTTGCATCAAACTTCAACTTGTGCGCATTGGAGAATCTATTCATTGAATCTTGAAAGTAGCACATGTTGAAAGCATAGGGGAGCTTGCACCATGGGCTTCAGTTTCCATCCTTCATCCCAAACCTACCAATGCAAAAATGTTGGAACACCACAAACTAAGCCTGATTTTCTAATACCACAAGAAGATCCTAGGTATTCTCTATTCATGCTCGAAGGCCTCATGCATGCACTTATACCAAAGCTCCAATATTTTTATAAGGGCCACTCATGGATCCCTCGCATTGTACTTCACAAATCTCTCTACAAGAGATTTCTTTTCCTCGGGAATTGCCAAATTTTATCATTTGGCCCATCGGGCACTCCAATCTCCATAAATATCATTGATAAAAGTATGGCACCAAAGCTTATCTTATCTCCTTGATTTTCTTCTTCAATGATTGTTTCATATATGAAGTCAAATACATTGTATACAACACCCTCATAAATATTTTTAGCAATATGAAACCATCTCTTACTTACCTATATCTAGTGTTCCTGGTTATTTAGCTTAGTGAGAAGATGGGTAGCAACTTTAATCACAACGTATTACTCTAGCTTCTCAATGCCCGTATTGTACATACCCTTCACATATGATAATTCTATAGAATTCTCCTCCACACCAACATCATCTATAAGGTCGCTTGCAATTTCGATTGCTCGAGCTCCTTAACTTGATCAAGTTGTCAATCAAGAGCACGGTGAGGTGCACCCATCTTCCACCAAAATAAAATAATTCCTCGTGGACTCGAGACATCAACCACTAGTATAAT
Source organism: Taxus wallichiana var. yunnanensis (assembly GCA_018340775.1). Lineage (NCBI taxonomy): Eukaryota > Viridiplantae > Streptophyta > Pinopsida > Cupressales > Taxaceae > Taxus > Taxus wallichiana. The sequence continues at coordinate 836,580,424 of CM031237.1, read as the reverse complement.
CTCTCTAGTTTTCCAAAGTATGGCAACTCATAAATCTATAAAATCCCTTTTTCTCCAAAGCAATTTTTCCCCATAGTCATCATAAATCGGCTTATCATTTGTTGTGCACAAATTTTTCTTCTTCACCAAGTTTTTATCCATATCATCCTTGGTTTCCTTCATTCGATGATTGTATTCACTTACCTTAATCCTTCTGATATGTGAATCCCAATCTCACCCCATTATCACGCCTTCAAAGATCTTTGTATTTCTAAAAATATATTTTCAGGAGTGTCTTTGACTTTTACCTCCACTTCCTTCCACTTCTTACTTCAAGTATCTGCATATGGTTTCTCATTTTGGTGCCATTTTGACTTTCAAAACATTTCCTTGCACTCATTTGACCTCTATAACTTTGAATTTCGTGTGCCCTAGCTGCATTGTTTTTTATGAAACCCTAGCTTCACAATTCTTCTTCCCGCATGTCTTTCACTCTCTCAAACACCCTTCTAATGGAGCTTCGTTAATGGGTGTGCACAAATAACACTGGGTTGATGCCTATAAATGCTTTCTCTCACTCTACACACTCAAATTTCTCTTTGAAATGCTCTTCACAACTCGAAAACTTCAACATGCAAGGTAAAAAAACATAACAAACATTCCTTATATAAATTTTGTAACTTTTCCCCATATTAATTGCTCCTCATATACCATCATTCTCAACATTAAATGACATTTCTTTCCTTTTTGTGCTTCCCTCTAAATTTTCCATGCCCCACCATAACCTTTTGGCACTCCCACTACTTTTCGACCTCATACCTTCTTACGTGCACCTCCATCCGCCGAACCACACAAAACCATTGTGCCTTATACCAATTAGTTTCCCATGTTGTTGCCTACCTTGTGTTGCATTGTGCATCCTTCTTTCTACGTGTGGTATTCAATCTGAGAAAAATTTCCTCATTCCTTATCATCACCATCCTTCTCACTATTTATAGCACCTTTTTCTCAAACAACCCATATTGTCATCCTCAAGCGCGCTTCTTTAGTTCATAGTCAACCTTCTACACCAACCAAATTACACTTTTGCATGTACCTACAATCCAACCCACATTAAAAGTATGTGCAGTCCTCTACGCATGAATCCAATACATAATAATCATCTACTGGCATGTAATCGTGCTTATTACAACAAAACACTGAACTGAATTGACAAATCATAGAAACAATGAAAGGAAACACATTAAAGGAGATGCATGAAATGGAAATCTAATCTAAGTGGCAATGTTGCCTTATTACAAAAACCATGAAGACTTATTTGTAGTAGGACTTTAGGATACTCCCATTGAAGTAATCGGGTAATAAAGTGTCATCCAAAGTGCCTTCAACTCGACAAGTTCCCAAATCAAGTATCTTCAATACTACAAATGGTCCCAACCAATGAACTTCCAATTTTCCCTGGGTGGTGTGCAAACTTTGAATCATATAAAAGAACCATTTTTCCAACTTCAAATACCTTATTCTGAATATGTTTATCATGTCATTCCTTCATCTAGCCTTTTATCTCTTCTTGCTCGACCAAGAAATAGTGTGTGTCTCATCTAATTGTATCACTTTGTCTATGCGATCTTCAACAGCTTGTTTGTCATCCAATCCACTGTGCGTGTACTACACATGGATGGTAACATAAACTCAACAAGAAATACAACCTCCATGCCAAACACCAACTAAAATGGTGTGGCCTTATTCAATATTTTGTAAGTGGTCTTGTATGCCCAAAGTAAAATAGATACCTTATCATCCCAATCATTCCTTCCAACATCACAAAATTTTGTCAATGTGTGTCCCATAATTTTAGTTGAAATCTTCAACAGTACCATTTTCCTATGGGTGATAGGGTTTCTCTTTTGGTGTGCACCATAAACTCAACCATGATAATTCTGATGATCTCATTTAAAAATTGAGTTCCCTATTACTTGTTAAACTCAATGGACATCCATGCCTCGCGTATAGTGTTCTCCCATTAAAATCTTGTTGTTGTAGTTGTTATGCAATGTTTTTAGGTGTTTCTTCTACCCACCATGTCATATAGTATGTAGAATTTATAATGTAGTGCGCACATGTCCTACGCGTGGGTGGGGAATAGGATCTACAAAGTCAATCACCCATTTCTCAAAAGTTTTAGCACTTACAATATGCCTCAAAGGCATCTCATCTCTCGGTCATGGGCTTCCCAAGGCACCGAAAATGATCACATGCCTTTACATACTCCTTAGTATCCTTGTATAAATTTTCCCACCAGAGGTCATCCATCAAAATATTATGTGTGGTGGCATCTTTTGCATAATGGCCTCTTGCATTTCTACCATGATATTCTTCCATAATACCCTCACGCTCATGATCCAAAATACACTGGCGCAAAACTTCATCACAACCCACTTGTATAAATCTCCACCTATTAATTGGTAATGTGTCACATGTATTACAAGGTGTTTCTTCTCTAAAGTATTCCTTCCCTAGGCACCTATCTAGTGCGCAAAAATACTACAATATATTCTAACTCTATGGGTGTGCAATTCAATCTAAATAACTATACATCCGACATTGTGTCTACAATGCTCGCACATCCTCCATCCTCCTCAAAATTGATTCTCGACAAATGGTAAGGCCCTGAGTTGCTTTTCCCTAGTTTTAAAATAACTGTAAACTAAAACTCCTAGAATAGTAGTATGCACCTTCAAATTCACCCTTGTAAAACAAGTTTATTGAATAAATACTTAAGTGTCATATGATCTGTAAAGAAAATAAATGGGTTTTCTAATAAGTATTCTCTAAACTTATGCAACATGTAAATCATGGAAAAATCTTCATGCTTAGTAGTTGTATAATTATGTTCATTTGTTGTTGACTTCCTACTTACAAAACAAATAGGGTGGTCTACAATTCCTTCTCCTAGTTGCGTAAGGCCGACACCGCACCAATTTCCATCCCATAAGCATCAACATGAACATGAAATGGTTTTCCCATGAAGGAAAGCATAAAATAGGTGCACTGGTCAACCTTTCCTTCAATATTTCAAATGTCTATTGTTGGACATCACCCCAATAAATTTTTCCTTTATCTTTCAAAATTACCTCCGAGGTGTGGAAATATTTTCATGCCCTTAATGATTCATGTAATACCCTATATGTCCCATAAATTTCACACTTCACTTTGATTATTAGGTTCTTTTAAACCCAAGATTACATTGACCTTGGTTGGATCTACCAACAAGCCTTCTTTACAAATAATATGCCCCAACAAAGTGCCAAAAGGTGTTGCAAATATACATTTCTTAATGTTTAGGGAGATGCTTAACTATTTGCACCTCTCAAACATAAGCCTTAGGTTTTCAAAATTATTCTTAACCAAACCATACACTATCCAATCATCTAGATACACCTATAAAAACTTATGAATGAAGTCTTGAAATTCATGTACCATAATTCACGAAAACACAACCAACACATTTTTCAATCCAAAAGGCTTCACTATGTATGCAAAACTTCCCCATTCAGTGGTGAAAGTTTTCTTTTCCTAATCTTATTTTGTTATGTGCACTTGATTATAACCTGAAAAACCATCTATAAAAGAGTATATCTCATACCCTGCAACTCCTTCAAGGATCTCTTTTATAAATGGTGTGGGAAAAGGATCAATAACACATGAAGCATTCAACTCTTTGTAGTCCACACAGATCCTTATCCTCCCATCCTTTTTAATACTAATGACCATGAGAGTTACGCTTTCAAATTCCTCAATGGGTTCAATTATACCAAAATTGAGCATTTTATCAATTTCTTCCTTTACCTTAACGCTGCAGATTAGGATTCATCCTATAAGGCCTCTTCCTAATAGGGTGTGCACCTTATTTAATTTTGATTATCGTCTCTCCTATAGAAGGGTGTACTCCTTTTAACTCATGATATCCCCATAGAAAAAAGTCCTAAAAGTCATGCAGGAGTTCAATAATCTTAGCCACCCCCTGGTCTGACCAATAATCACCAATAATGGCCTCTTTAGGCTTTGCATCTGTTCCAATATTAACCCCCTTTGTTTTCATAGGCTAATTTTATGCACATGCCTTTTCATTTGTTGTTTCCTTTACTTCGTGTGTACCTTTAGTATGGTTGACATCTAGGTTATTATCCTCACCATCATGATCATTTATTATGCACACTATTTTACCCTTTTCCTTCATTTCCTAGGCACATACCATTTCTTCTTCTTCAGTCTCTTCAAGGTCAAGGTGCGTCTCTAAATCAAACTCTCCAAAAATTTCTAATAGAAGTTCCTCAGCATTTTTGCTATGTCCCAAAGTAAGGTGCTTCATAATCTACAGTGCTTCATTGATCGGAGGTTTAGTAGAAAAATAATCAAAAGTATGGATCATACATGAGGTCATCTCTTGCTAATTAATTGTTTCTCTTATCAATTTTGCATGGACATATCATGTGTGCGCACAACTGCCTAGGGTGGTGTAGAAATTACATACCTAGAGTGATGGTGATAAGGATTCCTTCCACTCTATATAAATTCTCTCACATTCTTGAAAGTGTTGCAAAGCAGGGGACTTCCCATGGAATTCACATATTTGAGAAGGTACATTTCTCCTTAGAAATCTAGTAGAAAAGGTGATTCTCACCTCTCGCCATTCTAATAGGTTATCTCGTGTGTATCCAACCAATGCATTATTGTCCACACACGTAGTATATACTAGCATATTTATTTCTAAGAATTCGAATCCTTCCACTAGGATTCCATGGCACGTAGAAATAAATCAGCTTCCTTCACCAGTGTACCAAGGTACCTAGTTATAACTTAAATGCCTAACCATGTGCGGCCTGATCATGCGAGTAAATGTGTTTTTACCTCACCTAACTACTTCATACATTCCATATGCCCAGTTGTCACAAGCAATACTTGTGGTATCACTAACGATCGGGCATCACCCCACTATATCACTCCTTTCTTAGATGGCTCAATTACCTTAGGGTCCATGATTGTGCACGTGTATATCTTGTTCAAGTCTTCTTCACTTGAAAGCTCGATATATGGAGCAGCCTTAACATCTATCAAAGGTATAATGATGCACTCTTCCTTGTTCTCAAAGCTAATATACCCTTTGTTGAAGTGTAAATCTACATTATTCGCATAACAGGGGTCTCCCAAGTAATGTTGGGAAACTATCTACTTCAGCTAGCTCCAATACTTCAAATTCCCTAGTAAACTTGGCTCCCTAAATTGTAATAGTCACATCCTTTAATACTCCAAGTGGCATGGCTCTAGTTATATTTTCCATATATAATATATTCGAAGAGGGTTGCAATGGTGGTCTTCCCATCTAATTCCAAGCATCCAACGTGAGTACATTAACTTCCACACATGTATCTATCAGAATATTTCTCAAAAGCCATCCATATATGACCACATTTAGTGTAATATCCTTATCATACTCATGATTATGGGGAGACAAATTTGTATGAAGTATCGCCACTCGTGCTCGTTGCTCCTGTGCATTGTATGCGTTTTCTCTCAACCATTCTCCTTATAAAGGGATTATGTTTTCCTGACGAAAAATTTGACATGCCTCCTTCAAATTGTCTATGACCTTCTGTGGGAGTTGAAATTTCTTAGCTTGTTCCATCACACACACCTACTCCTTCAAGCTCTGAATCTCTCCTTGTAAATCCCTTATAACATCCATAGTCTCTGGTAAACCTCTTTCTGATGTGCAGCATCGTGGTACTCAACATTAATCACTTATATCTTGTTTATAGTCTACGTATACTTAGGAGGCTCACTAGCGTGCATAGCCTAAACATGTAATGGTAACTAACACTAATTGTAATTCAAAATTAAGCCCAATCTTCAACATCCATTGATCTCCATTTGTGCATTGTATCTTAATCATAGATGCTCTCTTGTCTTTTTTGTCTCGCTTGCTCATATACTCATACAAGTCTGGACATTTTTCAAATTTGTGTTGTTTTCCACAACAGCAGAGAAAACCACATTTTGAGGGCACTTGCACCGATAATGATCAGGAGATCCACAAGTAAAAATTTCCTCTAGGAAATCCTCCTCTTCCACCACCGTGACCTCGGCCTCTATATCCTCCACAAAATCCTTTATTCCTGTTATCCCCATTATTGTACCCTTCATTATGTTGTTCTCCTTGTTCCTTAGATCCACCTGCTACACTAGTTTAGCGCACACCAGTTTCAATGGATTCATGGATATGATCAATCACTCTACTGATCAACAATGTCATGAGTGTGAGTTTTACAAATCTTATAGTACATAGACACATTCTTCTAGATCGCATGCTACAAAAGAGGACATCTACTCACATCATGGTCCAAATGAAAAATCTCACAGTCTAGAACATGGTGTATACCGACTTACGAGGTAAACTATCCTTAGTGTGTCCTTTCACCTTGTAATTTGTGCACCATATTCCATTGTGCGTCTCATGAGCTGAATTAGCAGAGAGCTTATCCAATTGTTTCACCATGGCTGTAATCTGCACCTCTAAAAAGACTCGCTCCCAGTGTCCACACTCCCAACTACCTCGGTGTGTAGAGTTAGATTCAAATCATCGCGCATATCAAAAATGTCTAATGATATTACGCCCTTCTAAACGGAATCAAAATCCACCAACAAACCATTATGCATGTTGACTAGGATGTATGTCATTGAAAATTTAATATCATAATTGTATAAAGTAAATTTGAAATCTTACACTTCATTCTTGTTATTACATAGGAAGTATTACACACACACACACACACACACACACACACACACACACACACACACACACACACACACACACACACACACACACAGATATATATGAGAGGTAGTTCCTATATTTAAGGAGAGATAATCTCCATAAATATATCCACACACAACTCCTAAAACAACTCCATGTTATTTTATGTGAGATTTTGTTTTCTCACAAAACTAAGATTGTGAATGAGTTGTTTTCTCAATAACTCATAACAATATTTACTCACCCACTCATAATTACATTTACAATAATGTAATTAATTATTACAACACATATTATATTATCCTAGATAATATAATCACTCACATAATATTCTATGTTCACACTACAACATAGATATTCCTAACATTCACCCCCTTAGTGTGAACATGGGGCAAGAGCACCTGAAAACATGAGTATGAGAGAGTTCCGCAGTTGCTACTGGATCTTGTTGTCTGGATCTTGCTACACATGATCACCTCTCTGGCTCACCAGCTGATCATGATCACCTCTCCATGTGAATCTATTCATCAACTGATCATCTTCCAATGAAGTACGGAAGTCAGAGGACTATATGACAGTCATAGGATCATACGTAGAAGCTTCCCTCATGTAAACAAATGTTCTCAACATCCAAAATGCACATCCTCCTCTTTTCAATATTTGACAAGGAACATGTTTTATTTCTACACACATCACTCAAAGCAAACAACTGAAAAATATTATTAAAATGTGTCACCAGTGCTATATGCAACCTCGTCATTGGTGACTAATGAGAGGCCCTAAAATTCCTCCTTCCTCCAAAAATTGAACTATTTACCATAATATTTCCTCATCACTAGAACAAGAAAGTTCTTCATTATTAGAGTACCAAATAATTTGTTAAGAGACTCCCAAATTTCTTTTGTAGATTTTGTCAAATCCACATGATGCATATGTGCTTTTGATAAGCCAAGACCAATAGTACCCAAAGCTCTCTCATATTTTGCATTCCATTTAGCTAGATCATTTGTAGTCATTGGTGGAATTTCATTGGCTTTAACTACATCCCATAAGTCCTTTTCTATTAAATGTAATTGCATCTGTAGTTTCCATGTATGGAAATATTTTCCTTCAAACTTTTCAATCGGATTTAAGTTCTCCATTATTTTGTATAATCGATAAAAAAAATACAGAATTGAATCAGGCACTTTAAAAATTTATATAGAATACCTTTGAACCTCCAAGCAAGCCAAGACTCTGTATTAACAATTCAACATTATTGGAAATTGGAGAAAACTTTCAGTAGAAGAATTGATATGTTGAATTTGATAGCTGCATAGTGAAATCCATATTTCTTCAAAAATACAAACTGGGTTCTGCTAAAATTTTGGATGTCATTTTTTGACCAACACACAGGTTTACCGTGAAAAATTATAGAAAAACCAAAATTTGTAAACGAAAAATAGAATCTATTCTTTGCGATGGATTTGATCAAGAACACGCTGAAATTTCCTCATAGACCTACTACTGGTACCAAATGAAAATGTAATATCATAATTGTATAAAGTAAATTTGAAATCTTACACTTCATTCTTGTTATTACATAAAATGTACACCCATATATATATATATATATATATATATATATATATATATATATATATATATATATATATATATATATATATATATATATATATATATATATATATATATATATATATATATATATATATATATAGGAGAGGTAGTTCCCATATTTAAGGATAGATAATCTCTATAAATATCTCCACACATAACTCCTAAAACAACTTCATGTTATTTTACGTGAGATTTTTTTTTCTCACAAAACTAATATATGTAATGAGTTGTTTACTCAACAACTCATAACAATATTTACTCACCCACTCATAATTACATTTACAATAATGTAATTAATTATTACAACACATTATATTATCCTAGATAATATAATCACTCACATAATATTCTATGTTCACACTACAACATAGATATTCCTAACATTCACCCCCTTAGTGTGAACATGGGGAAAGAGCACCTGAAAACATGAGTATGAGAGAGTTCTACAATTGCTAATGGATCTTGCTGTCTAGATCTTGCTGCACATGATCACCTCTCTGGCTCACCAACTGATCATGATCACCTCTCCACCTGAATCTATTCATCGGCTGATCGTCTTCCAATGAAGTACGGAAATCAGAGGACCGTATGCAGTCAGAGGATTGTACGTAGCAGCTTCCCTCCTGTAAAAAATGTTCTCAACATCCAAAATGCACATCCTCCTCTTTTCAATATTTGACAAGGAAAGCTGTTTTATTTCTGCACACGTCGCTCAAAGAAAACAACTGAAAATATTATTAAAATGTGTCACCAATGCTATATGTGACCTCATCGTTGGTGACTGATGGGAGGCCCTAAAATTCCTCCTTCCTCTTAGTCCTCCTTCCTCCAAAAGGTGAAATATTTACCATAAGAATTCCTCATCACTAGAACAAGAAAGTTCTTCATTATTAGAGTACCAAATAATTTGTTAAGAGACTCCCAAATTTCTTTTGCAGATTTTGTGAAATCCACATTATGCATATATGCTTTTGATAAGCCAAGACCAATAGTACCCAAAGCTCTCTGATCTTTTGCATTCCATTTAGCTAGATCATTTGTAGTCGTTGGTGGAATTGCATTGGATTTAACTACATCCCATAAGTCCTTTTCTATTAAATGTAATTGCATATGTAGTTTCCATGTATGGAAATCTTGTCCTTCAAAATTTTCAATCAAATTTAATTTTTCCATTATTTTGTACAATACTAATAAAAATATATAGAATTGAATCAGGTAATTTAAAAATTTATATCGAATACCTTTGAACCTCCAATCAAGCCAAGACTCAGATTAACAATTTAGTATTATTGGAAATTAGAGAAAACTTTCAGTAGAAGAATTGATATGTTGAATTTGATAGCTGCATAGTGAAATCAGTATTTCTTCAAAAATACAAATTGGGTTCTGCTGAAATTTTTGATGTCATTTCTTTACCAATACCTCGTTTAGCGTGAAAAATTATAGAAAAACCCAAATTTGGAAACAAAAATAGAATCTATTCTTTGAGACGGATTTGATCAAGAAAACACTAAAATTTCCTCATAGACCTGCTCTGGTACCAAATGAAAATGTAATATCATAATTATATAAACTAAATTTGAAATCTTACACTTCATTCTTGTTATTACATAGGAATTATTACACCCATATATATAGGAGAGGTAGTTCCTATATTTAAGGAGATATAATCTCCATAAATATCTCCACACACAACTCCTAAAACAACTCCATGTTATTTTACGTGAGATTTTATTTTCTCACAAAACTAATATTGTTAATGAGTTGTTTACTCAACAAATCATAACAATATTTACTCACCTACTCATAATTACATTTACAATAATGGAATTAATTATTACAACACATATTATATTATCCTAGATAATATAATCACTCACATAATATTCTATGTTCACACTACAACATAGATATTCCTAACATCCACCCCTTAGTGTGAACATGGGGCAAAAGCACCTGAAAACATGAGTATGAGAGAGTTTCACAGTTGTTACTAGATCTTTCTGTCTGGATCTTGTTGCACATGATCACCTCTCTGGCTCACTAGCTGATCATGATCACCTCTCCGCGTGAATCTATTCATCGGTGATCATCTTCCAATGAAGTACAACAATCAGAGGACCGTATGATAGTTAGAGGATCATACGTAGAAGCTTCCCTCCTGTAAAAAAATGTTCTCAGCATCCAAAATGCACATCCTCCTCTTTTCAATCTTTGACAAGGAACATGTTTTATTTCTGCACACGTCACTCAAAGCAAACAACTGAAAATATTATTAAAATGTGCCACCAGTGCTATATGCGACCCCGTCATTGGTGACTGACGAGAGGCCCTAAAATTCCTCCTTCCTCCTGTTCCTCCTTCCTCCAAAAAGTGAACTATTTACCATAAGAATTCCTCATCACTAGGACAAGAAAGTTCTTCATTATTAGAGTACCAAATAATTTGTTAAGAGACTCCCAAATTTCTTTTGTAGATTTTGTGAAATCCACATGATGCATATATGCTTTTGATAAGCCCAGACCAATAGTACCCAAAGCTATCTGATCTTTTGCATTCCATTTAGCTAGATCATTTTTAGTCATTGGTGGAATTGCATTGGCTTTAACTACATCCCATAAGTCCTTTTCTATTAAATGTAATTGCATTTGTAGTTGTCATGTATGGAAATCTTGTCCTTCAAACTTTTCAATCAGATTTAATTTCTCCATTATTTTGTAAAATACTTGATAAAAAAATACAGAATTGAATCAGGTACTTTAAAAATTTATATAGAATACCTTTGAACCTCCAAGCAAGCCAAGAATCTATATTAACAATTCAGCATTATTGGAAATTGGAGAAAACTTTCAGTAGAAGAATTGATATGTTGAATTTGATAGTTGCATAGTGAAATCCATATTTCTTCAAAAATACAAACTGGGTTCTGCTGAAATTTCTGTTGTCGTTTCTTGACAAACACTTGGTTTTGTGTGAAAAATTATAGAAAAACCCAAATCTGGAAACAAAAATAGAATCTATTCTTTGAGACATATTTGATCAAGAAAACACTGAAATTTCCTCATAGACTGCTCTGGTACCAAATGAAAATTTAATATCATAATTGTATAAAGTAAATTTGAAATCTTACACTTCATTCTTGTTATTACATAGGAATTATTACACCCATATATATAGGAGAGGTAGTTCCTATATTTAAGGAGAGATAATCTCCATAAATATCTCCACACACAACTCCTAAAACAACTCCATGTTATTTTACGTGAGATTTTGTTTTCTCACAAAACTAATATTGTTAATGAGTTGTTTACTCAACAACTCATAACAATATTTACTCACCCACTCATAATTACATTTACAATAATGTAATTAATTATTACAACACATATTATATTATCCTAGATAATATAATCACTCACATAATATTCTATGTTCACACTACAACATAGATATTCCTAACAATCATAAGACAATTTTGACAATAAACTTTTAAAACATACATCATATTCCTAAACACTTTTTGATAAGCCATGCTTAATGCGCTCTAATAGTTTTATGTTTAAACTATGGAATATGGAACTCAGCTAGAAATGCAGAGCGTAAAGCATCATAATCCACCGTAGTATGATGTGGGTCATACTTTTTGTACCAGCTTATGTGCGCGCCCTTGAAGAGTAGTAGAAAAATGACTCACCTTCCTATCTGGAGTGGTGATTCCCTTTGCACGCCATAACAACTCGCACTTGTGCACATGCTCTACAACATCTTTAATACCTCTATATGCTAGAAAGTGTATGAATGTCTAGTAATAAATTTTTTTGAGGTTGATGTGGGGGCTACTAAGGATGTGGGTCATGTCCTCCAAATCCAGAACTAGAACCTCCACTAGTATTGCCTCCATCACCATAACCACCACTAGTATTTCCTCCACCACCAGAACCACCTGATCCACTTGATCCCAAACCTCTTGATCCACCTGATCCTCTAGAAACATGCGCTAGACTAGTGGATGTACTTCCTTGCATCCCAACCATAGTACTAAACTGAACTCCCACTATCGTAAATTTATAGTACTTTCGGACATGTTCCCAATGTTCGTGCACCCACACTTTTTCCGATGACATGCCGAGAAAATACTTCTCCAATCGGGCCTACAAATAACATAGATAATGTTTTTACTACCATAAATGAATGTGTTGTTTGATGCACTTCTATATTCAAATGAAAATGATATCTACCTGAAGCTACTCTTGGATTACCTATATTCACCTCTTGATCAATAATTACTTCTGAAAATGGAACACCAAGGCTAGGTGTTCGGGTGGGATTAGATGCGCACCCGAGGTCCTTAATATTTCCTCCTCGATGCGATCTCATCAGAAGCCAAAGGGGATTCTCTACTTCCCTTGCCTAAGTGGGGAGATCCTGATGCTACAACTCCATATCTTCTACACGAGCCTCAAATCCTTCTCGAGACATCATCATCCGCAAGTCCACGGACTCCTTAATATTGCCTTGCTTCACTAATTACCTCTCCTACGCTTCATTATACTTAAGTCACCTTTCTTCTTTTCGTGTTTCTTCCGCATGATTTCCGTCATATTTCACCACACTGATCTTGCCCCTCGTGAGCGGTGGTATTTTTAGCTAGCCATAGGTAGGCTCTCTAAACTCAACACCACCATCAAGATATTAATTGCCAAAGAAATAGTGCATATGTATGATCCTCGGGCTCACGTAAAAATTCAAACTCAAAGAACTTCCAAACAAGAATATGTTGAAACAACCTAATCTAAATTATAATTACGCATAACACCAACTAACCAATGATCTACAACATGCATCCAAGGTTCATCTTCATCAAACAAATCTTAGTACTCTTCTTGCATCCAAACCATCGATCCGTAACTCCACTCTTCTTTGATGCATAGGTCGACAACCATTCATATAACTCTATTGGGAAGAAGAAAAATAACATTTCATAGAGATTGTGATATAGATGATCTTCCACCTACTTTACATACGCATTGAAATTAGTTCCGAGAACCATATCTTCACACAAACTAATCATGTCCGCCGATCACTTTGAATCTTCAATGGCCACAAGATTCAATCAATATGACATCATCGTGAAACCTCATGGAAAACAATTTGAAAAGAGGTCCCGACATCGGAACCAAAATGTAGTCTTATTTTATACTCAGATGCCTAGGCATATTGACACTTCACCGAGACAGATCGAGTGCTCACCTAAAGCGTGCAAACTAGGTCCCTCTTTGTTCTTGTCTTGCCAAGGTGTTAGCATACATGTTCATAATAACCATAATCAAGTGTATATTCCATCATAATAACCAGATCCATGAGCTCAATTTAGAAACACACATAATAAGGAAAGCATAGTGATCACATAAGAATTAATACCAAATTTACCATACAATAACCATGAATAGAGTCATCAACAACCAATATCCATCCACAAAGATCCATTTTATTAACTCATCACAATTAGTAGTTGAATACATTACCAAATTTTCATAAAGTCATGCACGAAAAAAACATAACAACATAACTCTAATACATACGGTGATACCAAGACTCAAAACTCACGTGGTACCCAAAACAGTGAAATACATTACATACTTATATGGGTGGGGACTTTCCCTTCACCGCCCATGCATTCTCAAAATAGGTTGCATGCTCAAAATAGTCATGCGTGTATACAAAGATAACTATGAAGCATACAAGCTTCACTAATAATAGATTAATCTATAATTGAACTCTATCTTAATCCTATTATTATCAAAAATTATGCATGTCTCTTGGTCTTCCACTTGTTCCCAAAATATATCTTGCTTCGCTAATAAGTCTTCTTTTTCTTATCCTTGCGTGTTTTGCACTCCATCCTATTTTTAGCCCATGCCAAGAAAAAATAGCTAAGTCCCGAACTCGTATTTCGGGTGTTAGTCCTCGGGGGAAAATATGTCAACACTTTGTGCCTATCCATGCACCAACTTCTTACGCACCACTATCATATGTGCCTTTGATACTTGGGTAATATTTTAGCAGACCAACACTCACTCTTTTGACATCAATGAAAAAAATGCCAACATACTCTTCTTGAGGTCTTGCTTCACATGTGGCATGAATAGAAGGTGCTTCAAAAGCCAATATTATTTCTCCTCCACCTATTCTATTTTTGTTCAAATTTTGATTTTATTTAGGTAACCCCCAAATGATGGCTTGTGTAAGTTTTGTTTTCAATGAAATCACATCATTTTCTAAATTTTGAATAAGATAATTATATCATGTTCTACTTCAATGACATGATCTTGGGCCTCTTCAAGAGTTTGAGGTTGAATTTTTTACTGAGAATGATTCTAACCTCGAGTAATTATGCATTAATGAAGAATCTATTTTTTTATCGTCGGATGGTGAAGTTTCCATAGGTGTTGTTTTGATAAATCATTGAATCAGGACATGAAGTTTCTCATGATCTCATTTGAGTCTTTCTTCATTTGGACCAAATGAACAAGAATATTGAGAGTCTTCAACTAATTTAAATCTCACTTAAAACTTGGTTTTGATATCTTCCCAACTTGTTATGGAATGAGAGGGAAATAGGTAGAACCATTCAGTTGCAATCTCTTGAATTGACTCCATGAACAAGCTTACTGAAACATATTCATGTGCAACTCCTAGAACTCCACATGAGGTGATGAAGGTTGCAATATGTTCTTAGGAAGTTGAGTTCCATCACCTTTGAATTTGGGAAAATTCTTGCGGGATTCCTTTAGAAATTCATGGAGAGGTGGTGTAAGAGCAAAGCAGTCAAGGGTATTTCTTCCCCATGGAACAATTGGTCAAGGTATTTCCACTTCATGCACCATTCCTTATTCTTCTTTTATGGAAGGGAGAATAGATAATTGTGGTACAATTAGAGATTTACGAGGATCTTGTTGTATCACTCGATGTACTAGATGGAGATGATTCTTGAGAGAAGTAATATGGATTGTTTTGGATATGATATTGTTGTCTTTGAATATCTTCAAATTGTGGATCAACAATACCTCTCAATCTATTTAATCTAGTGTATCTCTTTTCATCTAGCTTTTGAGAAAACCTGCAACAAGAATGTGAAATGAAATTATGGAATACGAATGGTTACTCACATAAATAAGAAGTGGGTTTTTAGCAATGGATTTCATATTTTTAGGTTTTTTGAGATTTTTATTTTTGTGGATCGTTGTAGGGTGCTAATAAACAAAATCTTCACCATGGTGGGTGCCAAAACTCATTGGAGAAATAATTTTTCACAAGTAAAAATTAGGGGCTCTTGCCAATGCTCTAGGATTAGGTCCCTCTTCTTAGAAATGGGGAATCTCCATTTATTGAAAAAAAGTAAATATGTACACTACTCTAACCATGAGGGTGGCCTTTTGATCGGGGATCACACAAGAATACTTCACTAAACCCATGTGCAAAAAGGATATGGAGGAAATGTGTGTGTATGGAGAGAGAGGAGAAAGTGAGAAGGGGATTTTACTTAATAAATAACATGTTGAGTTCATTGACATAAAACCAAATTATTTCCAAGTTAACAATGAGAAGACACCAATATGTAAAACAAGACAAACAATACAATCAACACAAAGCTTAAGTGCATTATATTCATCAAAAGATTTATTGTTTCCCTGGTTTTGCATGATTACAATACTCTATTAGAGTAGTAGTTGATATGGAGATGAATACATTAAGAAAAATAGATAGAATAATTGTAGTTTCTTATTTGTAGTAAGACAATGGGAGCTATCAACCTAAAAACATAATCTAAAACAAGAAGATCTAACCCTTTAGAATAGAGATAGCCTTACAATATATAGCTACATTTAATGACTCTTCATATTCCAATGCAATTTTTCAACTTAAAGTTCAATTCCAAATGAATAAATAGAAACTTAAAGTGATTTAAGTCACTTTTTACAACATTTTACCCTCAACAAATAAATAGAATTCTAGAGAGAAACAGCGGAGAAGAGAGAGAAAGAGAGGGAGAGAGGGACAGAGAGAGAGTCTCAATATCAAATGAAGGAAGATGGACAATCCCTAATTATTAAGAATATCCACTCCTGTGATTAATCGGTGAGATTATCCAATGTAGTGATGAATTCGGATGAAGAACTCGACCCCTTTACACTAAAAGAAGTCTCCTCTTGAATGATCAACAATTATATCATGTCGGTATAGTGAGATAAGAAGTGATAAGTACTTGATGAGTGGACCACTGATACCAATGAATAATTCCTTATTTCACTTGAAATAATCCATCCAAACCATGAAATTCTTTGATACCTTCCGACACTCCATCCAAATGAAATGAACTTTGAAACATTTTTCCCGCATAATGTAATGATGTTGATCCTTTCACCTAGAAAACACAATGACCAATGAAGTGCAAGGCCCAAAACCTTCAAAATCTGATATGGGTGAACAAAAGAGAGATGGAATGCAATTTCGTTCACTTTATGATCAAGCACCATGCATGAGATGAAGCAAAATGTCCTTTGGGAACCGAGAGGGATTCCCTTTCCCATGAGTCACAACAATTCAGTCAACCCTCTGTGAATATTAGAACTAATGAGGAATGAAGAGGAGGAACATATGTGACCATTTTGAGCTCATCTTGATCATTTACTATTTTTAGCAAGTCACACATGGGTGTCCATTTCTTAGCAATTTTACCAATTTTGCCATTTTTGAATGTTTTGCACTTGGAGGAATGAATTTAGGTCTTGAAACTGACTCTTTCAGTAGAATTAATATTTTTAGAAATATACCATGGTAGATACTTACTAAAAATATAAATTTGTCTTTCAGGTTTCGATCATAACGAAATCAATCGCAAAAGTTTCCATTTTGCATTTCAAGGCTTTGTTTCAATTTTTAAGGGATTCCAATCACCAAGTTTTTGTAGATATGATAAAATGTGATTTTTTGGCTGGAAAATTCATATGGATGTAACAAATGACTAATTACATCAATGGGGTCAAGTAAATACTCTTCTTAAAGGCATTTTCATAAGGAAGCTTCAGTTAAAATCTTGAGGAAAATGGAGCTAGGATTTGCAAGTTATGAGAAAAACTAGATTTTGATATCTAGGGCATGGGAGTGAGTTTTCTTATGTTTGAATGTTATGACCCAGATTAAAATGAACTTTAATGTCTGGAAATGAGTTTATTTTAAGTTTTTAAGTTTTGTTTTGTGTTTATGAGTTGTGAGAGCGTGGGTGAGGGAATTTATATGGTGAAGATGAGGAGAGAGTGCACATGGGAGAATGGAGGAGTGGAGAAATGGAAAATGGAAGATCCGTTACACTTGGGAACACTTTTTAGGTGTAATTTCACCTCAAAAATGCACCTTGTGTGTATGGTGATGAGAAAATTTAACCATGGCCCGGATGTATGAGGAAAACATGGCACACACATTCACGAACACAAGCCTTTTTATATTTTTAAGTTGGGATGACATGCATGCATGAAATAATTCAAATAATGAGGGAATGGGAACTTTTGGGGTGCAATTTCACCTCATAAGTGTTCCCAAGGTACAAGAGAGGTTTAAAAATGTGCCTTGGGGGGAAATGGGACCCACCACAACTTAAAACACTTACATAAGTCAAAAAGTTCACTTTATAAGCTTCATGTTATGTTTTTGAGTTGGGAATCCAAAAATGAGAGTGAAGAACACTTATTAGGTGAAATTTAACCTAAAAATTCGTCTAAGGTTGCAAGGGGACACCAAAAGTGCACCCAATTGTCAAAGTGTTGCATCTCGAGCATGATTTGCACTTCAAAACTACTTCCCATGATGTTTCTTTCACCTTGGAGTCAAAATGTAATGAAATTTTGTAAAATAATATATGAATATTCATTAAAAATGAAAATTAATCTATTAATACTATTAAGAAGGCTTGAAAATGAGTTCTCTAGCAATTTTTACCCATACCTTCATTTTTTTCTTGAGTGATGCTCCGATGAGCCGAGTAGAAAAAGAGTTATTGATGGAAAAAAAAAACTCTTAAAAATATTTAAAATAAAGAGAATTTCAAATAAAATAATTTAATATTTTTTAGGATCCTAACTCTTTAAAAACATCCTAAAACATTTCAAACAAGTTCTACCTTGTAGAAGGACTCTTTTGCTACATTGAGGAACAATTTTCCACATTTGTACGCTCCTTGAATCCTTCCTTGATTGTTATATCATGAAGTAGGATATTTCATATTTCTAATTCCTATGATATGATCTTTCAACACTAAACAAGGCTTCTGAAACATTTCGAACAAGTTCACTACCTTCTTTAGAAAATGCATTTCCTAGTGCCTTACCCAAAAACACCCATTTTTCATAACTTGTTCCTGAACTCAACTTTATTCATAGAATCTTCCTAAAATACCTCGGAAAATTTCATGGATCTCCCAAATGATTTAAATCTTCCTTGAAATCTCCTGAAGGATGTTCAAAAGTGATAAAAATACCACAAATAGCCCTTTTGAAGCCTTCGGGAACATTGTTCTTTCTTAGATCTCAACAACTTAACAAACTAAGCCGGGTAAACATATAATCACATAAACAAAAATTTAAAATCATGTTAGCACATTCCTCTTGTCCAAAATGAGGGTGACATAGTTGAAATGTTGGCTGGAGGAAAGGTTTACATTTACCGAGAAAGGGAATTTCAAGTGTGGGTTTGGTTGTCATGACCAAAATTTTAAATTTTGCATGCTAGACATTTAGCATGAAAACAGTCGGCTCTACCTTTTGGGTCACATTCTAGGGATCCTAACTGCCAAACCACCTTTCATTCCATATATAAATCATAATGGCTATATATTCAAATTCCTTTGAGGTTATTCTTAATTTGTATATATTTAAATAAACCTATTTTTGCCCTAATTTTTAGCACACTTTTTAGAAATCTAAAATTACTATTTTTAGTAATCGGGCATAATAAAAATGCACATTTTTGGAAAAACTTCCTTGGAGGTATTTTTGTATAATTATATTTAAAATACCTCTTATTCTTTTGAAAAAATTAAATTCTATTTTGAAATATGGTCATTTTATTCATTCGATGACGGTCACTTTTTGCTCAACATCACTTTTGGGTCTTATTCCCATGGTGTCTTGATTTTTGGCCTTCTATATATTGATCTTTATTATTTTCAATATAATTATAGTTCTCTCTATCATTTTTTCTACCATCATGGCTCATGTTAAATTCTCAAGTCTCTTTGCATGATTTTCTTCAACATCATCACACATGTCGAGAAACTCTCATGAAGTTAGTACAAGAAACAATGCATCTAGATGATATCACACCTTCTCATGTGGATTCAATTTTAAAATATATTTCAACTCCCTATATTAATAATGATGAACCATTTCATAAGGATATATTAGATTTTGTTCAAGCTTTACATCATGTTTTTCAAGATAAATTTCAAGCTATGAATATTGAGATCACATCTCTCAAGTGTGAGATAACACATCTAAAGGATTCTTCCAATGCCCATATCCATCATATATCTACACATCATGATCAATCTAGTTCTAATCCATTTGATAATAAATGCTAGACACGCATCATGCATGATACATGTTCCCATACAAGTGAAGACAATTTCCTACACCAAAAACACCTCTTTGGTTTGAAAAGAATGTATGAGATAATGTGAGCACGAGAATCAAACTGGAATACATGCACATCAATATGGTTACACTCGAATGGAAATGTGACGTAGCTCCAAGTAGTAATAAATTAATTAACCACCATGAAATTGTGTATGAAATAAAAATTTCTTCTTATTCTCATAGATAAAAAAATAAGTATAAATATGAGTGATGTGTAACTTCCGATGCAATACCCATCATACCTCCACAAGGGATAAAGAAGTTACAATCTAGAAATGGAATGTAACTCCTATATGATGTAATGACACACAATGACATGAATGACATATTATATGATGGGATATGTCATGCATCATAAAAATCCTAATTATACCTAAAGACCTATGACCTCACCTAAGGTGAGATGACTTACCATGTGTGAGGGAAAAACATAATAAGAGGTAAATTAAATCCCTCACACCATCACCCCCTTCATCGTAGCTTAGGATGAGGCATGGTAAGTCAGAAAGAAAAATTTCTTGGGAAGCTATGCATGATGAGGTACCCATGTACAATAAGGATCTCAAGTAATGGAAGAAAACCCAATGGGAAAAATGTCCAAGTACAAGAGATAAAAAAACTCCCTACACAACTCAAGAAAGATGCATCATATGGTTCCCAACTAAAAAATTCTTGATGAGATACCCATGTACAAACAACAATATTTATGGAAAAAGAGGAGGAGGAGAAGGAGACTAGAAAGAATGAAGAATATGTGAAGCTACAGTGGACCTCACCCAAGATGAGATCACAAGTAAGGATACTTGGTTTCAACAAAGGGTTTAGTGAAGAAGTCTCTGTAAGTTGATTTGAATTCTCTAAGAAGAGTGTCGATGATGTGGTCTTCCACCTTTAGAATAAAGAGGGTCCATCTGTATCAAACAATGTTTCTACCCTTAAGAAGAATGAAAATGGTGTATTGAAAATTTTCCCACTCGTGAAGGAAACCGAAGGAAATGGTATGAAGAAGCGTGAAGCTAGTCCACAATTGAAGTGTGACATAGGTTTGGTAAATAAGTTCTCAAGAACTCAATGTAATGTCACTAAATTAGAACTATTAGAGTATGGGTATGTATCATTTGTCAAAATAATGTCCATATGGAGTGAAGGCACAACAACCCCCACAGCAGTAGAAAGAGGATCCATAGGTATAGATGGATCAGTGATGGTCTTTGAAATAGTGGAAGTGATGAATGTCCCAAAAGGGGCAATCCCATTAAAGGAGATGAATGAATCCTCTAAAGTAAAAATGTGTGAAGGCTTTGTAGAAGGAAGAGAAACTCCTTGTCTTTGTAACACACTTGATATTTGTGAAGATACATATAATATCTAGCAGAAACTCATCCCAAAAGGGTTGCTCGATAAACAAAAGAGAAATGTCGACATATATGAATCTTCAACACAAGAATTAGGAAGAGTAGAATAATCATCATACAATGACTATGGAACGGAGGCATATTCAATGAAGGTATGAAGTTGTGAACATGTTTTCCTAACGTCTGATGGGTAAAGAGGAGGTTCAACATTCTTTGAAAGGTGTCAGGATAAGGAGGAAAGGTATCGTCCTCAATACTCTCATCATCATAACTAGAATAACAAACCTCATTATCTTGAATATTAATAGGCAAATCTATTTCAGTATAACTATCATCACATGAAGTAGGAGAGGAAACAATGCCAAGCTCAAACCATAATGCACACAAAGGTGAGCGAGCTAACAAACATAGGGAGGGTGGAATGAATGTGAAGCACGAGTCCACTATACATGACAAAGCAATCCAAGAAGATAAAAAACAAACCACATGGAGATCATGTGTCGGGATCATGAGAAAAGTGTAGAAGGAGGGAGTGTAGGTGAGCTAGGGTCGAGCCCAAGGTGGCTTGGCCAAGCTATGAAAATAAAGAGGTAGCTTGTAGGAAAGCTTGATGTGGGAAAATCTAGGTGAAGGGCTCATTTAGAGCTCGGTGAGAGGATCTTGGTATGGAGCTCAATGATATGATGAGGAGCCCGAGTAAATCCAAACAAGGCTCATTGGTGGATGAGATAAGAAATAGGGTGATGAGTACAGTGCATGGGGGATCCAAGAAAGGTTTGGTAGGAAAAAAACTCATAGAAAAGTAAGAAAACCTAAAACAAAACCAAGTGTATAAATACCTCTAAAATTATTATCCCTCTAATTTTAGTTACGGATAGCCAAACTTCTATGCACCTTTTACATGTACCAAACCAACACAAAACTAGCAAACTATAAGAAAACTAGATTAATGCAAGAAGAGAAAAATCAAATATGGTTACAAAACTTTCACACGAAACTAGTAAAACCACAAAACCAAGAGTAGTAGGAAACAAATGCGGCAAGTTACATGATTCCCAACAACACCCTCTGATACCATGTGAGAGATTGTCAGCACAAGGATCAAGATGAAATACATGCACGTCGCCAACACAGCTTACACTCAAATGGAAACATGACATAGCTCTAAGTAGTAAGCAAACAATTAACCACTGTGAAATTGTGCATGTAATAAAAATTCCTAATCATTATCATATATCAAAAAAGAAGTACAAATAGTAGTTTTGTGTAACTCCCAATGCAATATCCATCATACCTCTACAAGGGAGAAAGGAGTTATGATATGAAAATAGAATATAACTTATGTATGATGCATTAGCGCACACCGACGCTAATGAAAACTTTATGACGGAAAATTTCATGCGTCATAAAACTCCTAATGACACCTAAAGACCTATGACCTCACCTAAGGTGAGATGACTTACCATGTGTGAGGGAAAAACCTAATAAGAGGTAAATGAAATCCCTCACACCAATAACATGCTCCATAATATGATATTCTATCTAAGCTACTCAATAATTGGTTAATCACTTTGTTACCTACTCATTACTACCCTCACTATTGGCTTACAAAACTCAAAGGTCAACCATTTTGTAATTATCATGGAATTAATGAACATCATGAAAATTATTGTTATGCTTTACAATGATGCATCCAACAAATCAAGCATAAGGGATTTATATCCTTTGATACACAACATTCTCCTATGCAATCATCCCAAGCTCAAAAATCTCAATGGAAACCAAAAGTTACAGTAGTTATATCTGATGAGCATACTACAATACTAAATGATACACCATTACAACAAGAATCATCTAATCACAAAAAGGATAAGAATGTAATACCCCCTTTAGTAGGCCCAACTTGGTAAGTAATTCATATCCCACTATCGTGAAAACTATGACTCCCATAATATCATCCGAGCATGAACAATTTCACACCACATCATAACACTTATAAACAACACAAGCCTATTCAGTGGAAATACAATGGTGAATTCTACAGATATCTCTACTCCTTCACCACAACTTGAGATAGATTCTAATTCACATATTGATATCAATTACAATAATAATGCCAACGATTATACACTAGTTACTAGTAAGTTGGAACCTAGTAAGTACGCATGTATTTATCGTAATACACATACCAATGATGATGATGATGATGATGATATGTGTATCTCTACACCATAGGAAAATATAGGCTACATCCTAGGTTTGCCTCTAAAAATTCTTCTGGGGGCAACATGCAGAATAATCTCATAGATAATACTAATTCATCACTACTACTCAATTTTGATGAAAGAGATGAATTTTATCCTACCTACTATTGTTATGACTTTAAACATCTCAATGATCACTTGCAAATTCTTGAGCCTATTGGTAAATAATATGACACCATTTCACTAGAAGTATTACATACTTCTTGACGTATATTTGTAGAGCATAAAGTTGCACAAATGGAAAAATATAGCACCCCAGTGACTCCACCTCCTCATCCTCTTGATAAATACTTATGGTAGAACATGTGTGTCATTATTCTACACATTCAACATAGCAACCATTCATGCATCCAACATTACATTCTCACTCATGACATGCTATTGTTAAGTAGGCCTACCAATTGTTACCTATATATTTTATGTTTGGGTACATGTACCACTATATGATACCTTCTTTAATACTCACGGAAATATATGGATCTCCCTTCCTTCTTTTCTAATAATAGGTTTCCTTGCATTCCCTTGCACACTTTGGTAAGGGTCACATTTCCAATATGTTTGTTAATCCTGTTATGTCATGCCTCTTCTATTACAATGGATTTCACACATCAACCAAAATCAATATCAACCAATTACAATCTCTTCAAGACATAGTATCCTAATCAAAAATATCAATTCAAAGTCTTCTACCTACCACACTATTCCTAGAGCTTATTTTAGGTATTCTTTGGAACATATTACAACGATACCATTGGCATTTAGATCACAATTGAGGCCTAAGCCTCCATCTCCCACAACTATTTTTCAACCTCTTTGAGAGGTTATAATTGGATCTCTTTCATGCACCCATAATTTTAATACATAGCTATGCACCGAGATAATATAAAGACACTCAAATATTTACAAAAATACAAAACCAGGACCTATGCACTTTACTTGAGTTGTTATCACTTTATATCATACATGTTGTTTATTGATTGTGGGTTGATATATAACATGGTTTATTTCTTTACACACATGCATTCACTGGGTATATTGAGTTAGATGCATGACACATAGATTGATACACACTTATAGGAACACTCTTGCTTCCTTACATTCTCATCTTGAGGGAAACACCTCCATCTCCTACAAGTTTTATTGTGCTATTATAAGACCTTTCTTTTCCACTTCCTCATTTATGCTCAATTACATACATTGTGTACTTTCTCTTTTTAGATTAAAAATACTAACACATATGCCTTGTGTAGTGTTATTATCTCTTGTTTCACATATTTCACCCATGTTGGCTACCACATCATATTATCATGTTTTAACATTCTTGTTTCATGCATACTTGCTTGTGAGTGTGAGTTATAGTCAATTTTCTATCACAAAAATTTATTACACTCTATGTTGCAGGTTTCATTATAGAGCATGCCAACACCAAGCATGGCCACATAAATGTAAAATTAAAATTCAATAAAAGGAAAAGTGTGTTTATAGACTCAAGTACAATTTCCTTTAAGCATGCAATTTTCAATTCATACTTAAGGGGCGGGGATGTAGACACTCAAATTTGGTAATTACACTTTGATAACCCTTAGTTTGACCAGGCACTCTTTCTATCATAAATATAACTTCTCTATCCTACTTAGCACTTTTTAAGATCTATTGTTTATCTTGTTCATCCTTGTACACCGATATGTCAACACATTCTAAGAATACAATGCAAAAAATTAATAGAAAAACATCAATTTATTAGCTCCAAACTTCATTTGGCATATTTCCGCCATTAGTCGAACCATATGGTTTGGTCAGAATTTATATCTAGTTGTGACCAATCTATATGATCTTGGACCCACATGTCTTCCAACTACACTTTCAAAATAATTTATTTTGTTAAGTCTTATACTTCATCTACGTTGGCCTTACTTTGATAAATAATTTATGGAACCCTATATAAGCAAGTAAACATTACCTCATTTGTTAACATGGAACTCCTAAGGCAATGCGCTAAATTATTCACTCCATACACTTGTAAAAGACATCCAAAGCTCCCTACATATCACATTATCACATCTAAAGTCATTAGGGAAGAACCCACATCAAGTATGAAGCTACAAACCAGATCAAGACAACCATATATCTCTTTTATAAGAACTCAAACATCCTATCTACAAGTATTTTAGTAAGAATGAAGTCAATGTAAACATGGTCAAAGACAATGAAAATACGATTGATCTATCTAGATATCAAAAGCTAGGTAGAGAACGGTGTGTGCTTTGATGCCTCTTAGGAGTAGTTCCAACATTGGTGATGCATGGGGATTCCCAAAACTCTTATAATGTTTTTTTGTAGGACTCGTTATCCATGGCTAGGGTTTGGGATGGTAACTAGTCCATTTAGAGAGCATCAATGTATGTGCAATAACTAGGATTTTTCAATGACATACAAATCTAGGAAGGTGAACACCATAAAAAATTATAGAAGTTGAATCGAGTAGGTCCAAGATCGTATAGTTAGGTTAGGACCATACATTACGGTCTTGACAGCTTGGTACAAATTAACCTAGGTGGATTCTTGATCATAGTTACAATTCCAAAGATCATTCAAGTTTAGATCACTCATTTCCGGTGAGTGTACGGTTTTAGATCTCTCCACAATTCATTTTTAATCAGCTAAGTGCCTCTATACATTTCAATTACATGTTAGCTTGATTGATATATACTATATACTTTCTATCGATCTAAAATATAAATCTAAGTTATTATTTATGTTGTAACATATTTTAATATCTGTGAATCGATTGTAATCTAATCCAAACCTAATTAAATTGACCCAAATTTTAATTAGGGTTAAACTCTAGGTTTTCTATTGGTGTTTTTAGGAGAGAACTTCTTGGTAAAAGAATTTAAAGCCTTGTCACGTCATATTCTATAATCTATCTAGGGGTGTATTGGTTTGGATTCATACATATAAGAAACTTGTTAGCACACCAATTATTGGCTTCAATGAAGATGTGTGTCACCAAAAGTTTAGTTAGTGGCACAACACAACTTGTTGTTCAATTTTGACCAATTTTGGAACATTTTTTTAGGTTGAGACTCTTTTCAAACACATTTTATTGTAACCTCTTTCGTATAGTAATTTATATATGTGATGATTCCAATAAAAATATAAGAGGATAACACTAGAGTATTCTATAATCAACATCTATAGTGCAACAATCCTAATAAAAATATTTTCACCATACGAAAGAGAATTCAACCAAATTTGAATCTTGTGTGTGTGTGTGTGTGTGTGTGTGTGTGTGTGTGTGTGTGTGTGTGTGTGTGTGTGTGTGTGTGTGTGTGTGTGTGTGTGTGTGTGTGTGTGTGTGTGAGAGAGAGAGAGAGAGAGAGAGAGAGAGAGAACACTCAATTTAATGACATTTTTCTACATGATTTACTTTAACCCACAAAAAGAGTGAAAATAATAAACATCCAACATCGTTATAAAAGTTTAAGGTGAAGACAAAAAGAAAGGAAATCAACTTTATAATAGTTAGGATATGGAGGTCATTTGATATTTTTGCATTTGTGATCTATGGGCATCTCTCTACATTTTTAATAATGAATATTGAGTGTGATTTTTAAAACATTTTTATAGAATTTTGTTTTGTAAGGGGGAAAAGTTAAGGCCACTACAAAAATTGGATCTAAATTTTCGCAACAACTATTTTGGAACCACGATGAATATTAAATTTCATTATGTTGAAAATAAAGAAATGAAGAGTCTCTTTTCTTTATCGTGAGAAATTGCAACGTCCTATTCATCTTTTAATAAACTTAAATATAAAATTTAGTATAATTACCACCAAATTGTATGAATGGGTATGAAGATCTCATTTCTGTATTTCCTTTTAAAAAATTGATTACATATAATTTCCACTCAAGTTGGTCTTGATTTGTCCCATATATACACTAATCTTTAGATATAAAATAATCTAGAAATGTGCAGTTACAGACTTAGATATTAATAACTGATATTAATGATTGTCCTACTAATACAATATTTGTTGACTTTAAAATATGTGTTAATAAATGCTACTCAAATAAGCCTTCTTTTAATGGTTTTGTATCTTTTTTTTGTTATTACAATTACATTATTATTTTGTTAATAGCATAAATGTTGAACAACCATAACTAAAACATGTAGATATAACAAAAAAGTAAAAACTTCACATGGGGAATTACTCTAATTATATTATTATTTATTTTAATAACTAAATTGTTGAACTAACATAGAAAAAAGTTGTAAATGCAACAAAAATAGAAAAAACTTCATGATAGAAGAAATTTATTTTGAATATAATACACTTAAATATGAAAAATATTTTAATGGTCCCTAAATGAGATGAGTGTAGGGAAGGAAACTTCAATAGCCTATAGAGATGGAAAAACATAAATCTAAGAATAATAATAGTTCACTATTTAAAAATATGATTTAATAAATCTTTGGAGATTACCAAAATTACATTATTAAATTTATTAATAATGCAAGCAATCATGACCTTTTTACCGAAAAAGGATCTATGTCGTTTCAAGCTTCGATATTAATAAGTAGTACAAATGATTGTCCTATTTAATACAATTTTTGTTGATTGTCCTAATAGTCACCAACCTAAAAGCCTTTGTTGTTAATGATTTTGTCACTACTTTGGATTATTTAAATTTTTTAATAATAGAAGTGGTAAACTAACATAGTGGAAAATAATGTATACAAAATAATAACAAGAAAAAAATTACAACAAAACAATGTATATGGAGAGTAAATTTCAACACATATTGTAAGGGTTGTTGCAAATTTAAAAAATCTAATTACTATTAATAAAATATACAACATATATTGGAACGAAGGGGGCATTAACTATAGAGACAAAGGAAATAAAAAATATTTGGATCTTTGCAAAAGACAAAATGATCAATATTTAGAAAATTGAATTTTCACAATTGTTCAAAGATTTAGAAAGGAAAACATGTGTGCACATATTTTCCATAGCTTAGAAGGGTTGTGTAGGGAAG
Organism: Taxus wallichiana var. yunnanensis; assembly: GCA_018340775.1. Classification (NCBI taxonomy): domain Eukaryota; kingdom Viridiplantae; phylum Streptophyta; class Pinopsida; order Cupressales; family Taxaceae; genus Taxus; species Taxus wallichiana. The sequence continues at coordinate 836,551,654 of CM031237.1, read as the reverse complement.
AAAAAATTAGCTACCCAAACAGTTAAAAAACACAAAAAATAAGAAAAACAATAGTCCACTACTAATTTTCTTTTCAACAAATTTTAGGGAATACTCAAAGGTAGATACACAAAGTTAGGGGTCGATTTTGTAGCCATTTTGGTCATTTTTCACAAAGGGCATATGCCCTTCTAAAATCTATGTACACTTTTTGTAAATCCCTTCCTAAACCTATTTTAAATAGGTTCGGGAAAAAATTAAAAACTTAACAATATTCAAATAGGGCATACACCCTTTGTAGTGCTACAAAAATTTAAAATGGATTTTCAAAGGGTGTATACCCTTTTTATTTCCAAACTTGTTTGAGTGTCCTTCATTCCTTAACAACCTTAGATTTTGGCTAGGAGATCCCAACCTCGCTTTGGACCTCCATTAAATCAGCCAAGAAAGATTTTGGAGGATTTTGAAATTTTATTCACTTTCGTAGGCACAAAATATTCATTTATATATATATATATATATATATATATATATATATTCATGAGGCTATTCAACTCTAAGGTGGAATAGCTCTTCTTCAAGGCATAAAAGGGGCTAGTTTTATCCATTTTGCAATAAAGGAATACCCTCAGAGGATAAGCAAGAGCTCAACCCATCTTTAGGTTATGCATATGAGTATTTAAGAGATCCAAGGAAGTTTCAAATAATTTTCTGAAGTCTTGTGGTGTCGGGAACCATCCAAGCAAAACCATATCGTTTTGGGTACAAGGAAAGCTAGCTTTAACGAAGAAAGTGAACTTATTCTTGATAATCCAAGAGTTCATGAAGACTTGGAAGTAAAAAAAATCATCAATGGAAATATATTGGAAACCACTACATATTGGATACATCAATTTTGGTCCAAGTCTTCACCACCCTCTGTGACAATCTGAGTCATTGTTGCTTCTCCTTTATGCTAAAAGAGTGATTGTGCCTGAAAATAAAATTAAAAGTAGAATTGTCTCTTGTAAATGATTATAATGAACTCATAAGGTGTTTTAGAGTCAAAATAATATAATATTTGGCCTCTGGACTCCAATATCTACTCTCGGGGCCAAAAAAGCACTCTTTGTGTTCTATTCTTGCATTAACATGATGACATTAGCATAGTTTATAATCTTGAGCACACTTTTCACCCTCGGGTATCCATTTTCCCTTCGTGTAAGGGGATAATGGGGACACAAAATTTCACCCTATCAATAAGTTAAGTTGTGTCACTTAAGATATCACAACTTGCTCCCTAGGTGACCTTATACTTGTAAATCATGACCCCTTGGAACACTTTTTCAATCATGTTGTCCTCTTGTATCTTTTACCTTAGTGCAAGGGGATAGTGGGGACACAAACGTGTTCCCCCTTATGGTGGATTGATTTTCTTCACTTAAGACAACTAAACTTGGTTGCTAGGCAAGTTAATAACTCACTTTCTCACTCACATGTCCCCTCCTCATGACAAATAGACCATGGTGCGCTTTTCAATGCATGTTGCCCCTTGCTCTATTTGTCCCAACAACCAAGGGAAAAAAAAGTAAAAAATGTGCCCCACCTCCTCTGCTAGCCCCTGGTCACATGCAAGACTTGTTCTCGGCCCCAAAGGCCCATTTTCAACCCCTCCATCTCATTCTCATGTTTTCACACTGTGACACTTGGCATGATCTAGTGTAAGGCATGATTTGGTGTCCCATATATACCCTCTTGTCTTCTATCCCCTATTTTTTTGGGCACAAATAACCCTCCAACCCTTCGACTGACCGGGTTAAGCCTAGGTGGGTTAAAGGTGATTTAAAATGTGCAAGGAGTAAATTTGCTTTATACTCAACACTTAGTCATTTTTTCAAAAATTAAATTATTTATTCTTCCCCACAAAACTCCATTTGTGTACATATATGTTGCTAAAATTTCCAAGAAACCCCTATGCTTGAAAACATACTTTTTCTAATAACCGCAAAGCCCCACCTCTCGAATTCCATAAAACTTCACATGTATCCTCCTTGGGAAAAAAACTTTTCATTGAGTATAGTCTCATCCTCATTGATAGTATAAGTGATTTGCTACATCTAGGAGAGAATTTTTCAGCCATTACACTTGCTTTTCAAATATGCAAAAATCTAGAAATTGAAAATCTCTAAAAATTGGAGCAGATTATCCGAAAAACCCGATTTCTTGAGACTATTTTCATTACATTTCGACATCCATAGGTACACCTTCTATAAATAGTAAGTTGTGCCACGTCCTCACATTCTAAAAATAGTAAGTTTCAAAAATTGAAAACTTTTAGTATCACCACCATCCCTTTCAAGTCAAAAACACTAAAAAGTGACAATTTGAGAAACTTGTTAAAAATAGACATTCGAGGTGGGACCTGTTATAAATAGAAATTGTTGGGATTGGGGTTAAATCATTCATATCCATTCATATCTCATATTTTTCACCACCTTCAACCATCATGAAGGTCAAATACTCAGGTTTAGATCTAATTTCCACATTAAACATTGAGTATCCCAATGTGGGTGAAATTGATATATCACACACAGATGTGGAGGATCCGAAAGCAAGAATTCTAAGTGAACCTTGTGAACCCGAGGAGGAAAAGGTCTTATCAAGAAGTATATTAAAATCAGGTGCTCATCCTTTATCTTTCTAAAACACGGAGCTATTCCTCGATTGTGTTCAATAATATGACCCATATTCAAGAACAATCCTAAAGATATGACAATTCAATTCTTAATCCTCACTCCAAAATGTATTTCTTAATTTCTAAAAATTCCTACTTGTAACAACATGGTAACCATCACTCAGGATTTTTCCTCACAAGAATGGGCAAGGAAACATTCATACTTGAAAGGCTTAACAATTCTAGTTCGTGGCTCGAACAAGGAATGAATCCTTCTTCAATCCCTAAGCCTTGGTCTCGGATTGAATTTCACAAATCATACTTGGATGTAATTTTTATACTTGAATATGGTGATGGGAGAAGAAACCACAAAGGAATTCCAAGACTGGATGGATCAATTAATTTTGGTGGTCACAAGGGGAGATCAAATGATTGATCTGGAGGAAGATCACAAGCAACAACATCACGGACAACGGTTGCAGTTTTCTTCGCCTCTAAGAAGTTCACAATGAATTATTATCTAGTGTATTCCCTTACATACATAAGGCCTTTCTAATGTCAATTCATTGCACCTAATGTTGCATAGAAGTCATCAACATATGCAAAATACCCACAACTAATATATCACGAGGGTAACTCTCACTTCTCTAGTGGTCGGTGATGAATTCACCATGCATGTTAGAAGATTACTCGAAGAAAAACCTAAATGAATAATTTCACTACAAGCAGCTATTTTGATTGAGAAATATGGAAGTTATTTCATTTAGTTTCCCACCTTCACCTATATTAGGTTTGCAGGTTTTACCTTGCACCTTCCAGGCTATTAAGGTATCCAAGTGACAAGATGGTCATGATTGAGTCGTGTGTAAGAAGGTGTCACATGTTCACACTAGGTGCAAAAGTGCAAATATTAAAGGTGTATCTTTCTCTATCTCCCTGGGAATCTAATCATGCAAAAGTATCATTGATGTAACAAACATTGAAACATCCTTCTTAGCTTTCAATTTGTATTCCTACATATGTCGACAATACTTTGATATTAGGAAAAAATCGAGACATTCCTTCTTCCATGTTTGCATCACATTTCATAGATTAAATACTATTGGGCCAACTCCACCGATGACTTTGAGGTCAAGAAGTGAGACTACATGATAATGAAAATGGATTAGATGATGGAATTCGATTTTGATTGGTTTGTAGAAGGAATGAATGATGATGGATCTGACTTATTTGATCATGAGTATCAAGAAGTGCAATCATATCCCCTTCCCCCCACCCCATGGAACATCTGAGAATCTGGTGACATCAAAAGATGGGTTCAAGAAGAAGAGAGCATCTTTCATTGAATGTTTTGGTCTACGGACTCTATCAAAGCAAGTTTCCCTCACATCACCTCTCGGGGCACCGAATCTTCTCATTGAGAAGAGTTTCTAAGAGGAAGCTTGCAAAATCCAAGAGCATTGAAGTTTCTCCCCTATGAGGCTTCACAAAAAGGTAAAGGTTAGAAAAATTCTATTGAGCCACTTGAGTTAGGAGAAATTGATCCATCTAAATCTCCTAATCATCCCCACAATCCAAGTGTTTCATTGGAAGCAGTTGAGTCATCTCATCTAAGGCATGTCTCGGTTCCTTCATTTGTTATTTCATGTCTACAATGGATGAGAAGTTCCCATGGGTACAAGAGTTTCTTGGAGGAGAATCAAGAATGGTGCAGCAAGCCATGACACCTAACTTTGAGGCCATCTCAAAGTACATCAAAACCAAGTGTACCAAGAAGGCACAAACAACTTCTTGTTTCTTCATTGAGGCTTTCGGATCCTAATATGTGGAAGTTGCACACTAAAAATTTATTAAACCCATGGGAGAAATGACACATGATGATTATGAGATGAATATGATCTCCTTGGGGTAGGTCATGCACAAGGGAGATGTGCATTTGTTCAAATAATCCACAACTCATTTGCTCACAATAATTAGGAGAATAAGTACTCTGTGGAACAACTTAAGGAGCATATGAGAACCTTGAATGTTTATGTTCAATCATTCATGGATCCCAATGTGACACATCTTCTTCTTGTTGAAAATATATCTCCTATAAGTATCCCCAAGTGATCAAGAGAGCTCAAGGGTACACTATGCAGGGGAGAGCCAACAATAAATGGGTGGAGAAGATCCTTGAAAAAAGGAAGGTATTATTTCCTGAGATTATCTCTCTATTCAATTTTGTCCTCACCATTGTTTCTAAGGTAAAAATTACAAAGGATGAGATTGAGAAATAAAAGGCCCATTCGGATAGTGTTTTCCCATTGGTATATGAGATGAGATGTCTTGATTCTCACTCCTTGGTGAGAAAGAATGTATTCACATTCATCTCTTATAATTTGTCTCCGTGTGCTCATGAACAATGAGTGCCAAATGTGATATGATAAATGATGTCATTTCGGAGCTTGATTCTTATGGGGAGTATGTATACGAAATCATAGAAAATGCCACCAAAAGTGTGCAAAAGCTCGGATCACCTTCACTCGGTGAAGATCCCTCCTTAGAAGAACTAATAATTTTTTTCCAAGAATTGGTCTAGAAAGAGACAATGTTAGGAAAATAATAATTAGTACTCAATGTTTTTACAGTGTGGTAAAACATAATTAGGTGGTTAGAAATTTGTTAATAAGTTGTTAATAGATTTATAAATACTTATGTGATTAGCATTTGGTTTGAGTTAGTTTATTTGTGGGACCAACCTCCTTGTTTATAGGAGTTGTAACTTTGTATGTATGTAAATCAGTCCCAGATGAAATAATCAAGTTTTCTATGTGTTTGATCTGTTGTTGTACCATCATTTGGTATCAAAGTGACTAGTCTTTCACTCTGATGGATTTTTAGGAATAATAAGGGCCACACAAAGATGATAGAGTTTCTCCGAGGAATTGGAAATAAATAGTAAGTATTGTTTGATATAGTTTAAGTTTTTACCAAAAGTATTTTGTTCAAATGTGGTCAAGGTGATTACCTGTCGTGTTTTCTTTTCACATATACGTTTTTTAAGCTGGCACCCACACCACCTCGCCTATTGTTTGATGTCATTCAATCTTCCATTAGGTGTGGCTCAAAGACTATAGAAGAATCTGTTGTTGCACCCAGAAGTGCCTCTGCAGAATTTTCATATATCATTGCCAACATATCCACGCTTGCTTCAGAATTGGTTGATGGAGAAGACATCTCATTTGAAGTTGCATTTGTATTTGACGAGGACTTTAGAGTTTTAAGCGCAATAGAAACCATACTTATCTCTTAGTAAATGGGCATTATCAAATCTAAAGAGAAATACCTTGCATTTATGCACAAGTAAATGACATTTCAACATTACTCCATTCACCTCGCCACATGGTATTTGTATTTAAAAGGTGTGGTATTTTTTTATATTATATATTGCCAAGGCTCTCACTATGAGATATATCCTTCGGCTCTTGTGATTCAGGAAACTCCTGGTATAAAGCTTGGTGATGGCACCAAATCCACCTCGAGAAGTGCACAAATCTTTTTCATAGTCTTGGAAAAAAATTGATCCTCAATGTGATGTCCAACTTGGTGATTAAAACTTCACTACGGTGGCAACAATCTCGTTAAAAACCTCCATAAGAAGTTTTCTCCTCTATCCAATCAATTCATTCTCCTTCGTATCATATACACTCCAGCTGTAATAAAAAAAAGTGAAAGTGGTACGGTCAGGTGGTTTCTCTATTTCGAGTGATGTTAGATTGATAAATATGTGTTTTCGGTGTTAGCTCTTTTTAGGTTATGTGGATTCTAGGTAGTTTAGTCTAGTTTTTCATTAGTTTTTGTTGTCACTATAGGTAATGATAGTTAGCTCATCTCAGGAATGTAGATATGATTTCTACAAATGCTTTTATATTATAGATTGTGGTTTCTAAAGTATTTTTTTAGAAATATCAAGAGTCAACTTGCTATATCAAGGTCTAAGGTCTTATATATTAATTGTCTTATAACATTTCTATTAGTTTTTAGTAAATGTTATCGGTTGTTTCGGGACAAAAATGTATAATCCAAATAAGGAAAATCATTTTATAGTGTTTATGTCGAGTTAATGTATTTTAAAAATTCAAGACTCAAAATATTCTTAAAAAAAAAAATCTCATGGACGCATTTTCGATTAAAGCTCGAAGTCTAAATTGTAATTGAGATTCTTGATTGCATTTAAATGAGTTAACAACATTCATATTGGAGAATGGAGGAATGATAGGTTAGAGGTTGATCAATGACCTCTCGTTAGTCGCCAACGACCAAGTTGCATATCGATTATGGTGGTAATTTTTTTGGTGTGAATATTTGATTTTTAGTTGTGCAATTGTTTCGATTCTCGCTTTGAGTGGTATGTTTTGTGGATGTTGGAAAAAGAATTGTATAGGAGAGAAGATGACTATAGAAATCCTATGACTTGTGATCCTCTCGACTATTATACTTCATTGGAAGATGGTCGGCTAGTGAATACATTCATTGGAAATGGTGATCATGTGCAACAAAATCTAGAAAGCAAGATCCAAACATTAGTATGCAGTATGATATGATTCACTTTTTAGTGTTCATGTTTGATGAATAAGTGGAAATTTCACATTGTGGGGAACATGAAGCCAATGTTTCATTTCCATTCTATGCTAAACCGGCTAAAGTCAAGGGAAACTTCCAGTGGTAGTGGCAATTGTCTATGTTGTTCGAGATTGAGTGGCAAATATCGACAACAGTGATTGCAATTAAGAACATTGTGATTCTTATGGGATGTTCAGTGAAATCTTTCCAGTGTGAGTTTTCTTGTTTATTTTTGTAATAAACAAGATTTGATTCCTATATACTTCCATAATGTACAAGCATAATGGAAAACAAAAGCACTAAATTAAGTCAGTTCATGGATCTTGAAAAGGTTTGTGTGAGATCCAGAAAACCACACAAGGTGGACAATTGATGGGGCATGTTCACGTCAAGGTTTATGGTAAGCCTATTTAAAACAATGGAATGAGACAACCTTTCTTTTAGATCAAAATCATGAGTCACACAATAGGAAATGTTTCACAGGGGTGAGCATACTACAAATGAGTGTGTGAATTTTTTCCTACCATGTTCACACTAAGGGGGGAATGTTAGGAAAATAAAACTTATTGCTAAATGGTTTTACCATGTGGTAAAACATAATTAGGTGGTCGATATTTGTTAGTAAGTTGTTAATAAAACTATACCAACTTACATGATTAGTATTTGCTTTGATTTATTTTATTTGTTAGACCAAACTCCTTGCTTATAGGAGTTACATCTCTATATATATGTAAATTAGTCTCGAGATGAAATAATCAAGTTTTTGTGTGTTCAATTTGTTGTTGTACCATCAGTTAGGAGATCATTTCTCTTTCAAAAAGGATACTTTGGAATATTTTGTGGAAATAAAAGGATCCATCTCTAATACAACAAGGGATCATAAAATTTGGTTCACACAATGTAAGACCATTGGTGGTATTCCTAATACTTAGATCAGTTCTTTGGGTCGTGTTTGCATTCCATGGGAAGAGAAGGTGACACTCAAAGTAAATTAGTTCAAAAGAGAGGTCAAGGATGAGTATTTCATCCCCAAGGCATTTCAAAAAGTTCACTAAGAGCAAGCTCTTCATCATCATAATCTTCCTCATCCTCATATTGATCACTCTCTTCTTCTCTCTCTTCTTCCCTCTCTCTCTCTACATTCTAATTCTTCGTTGAAATGTATTTTTGAATTTTTCGTCATATTAACTTAAGTGACCTTTTAATTTCACATTGTAAAAGGTATTTTTCATTAATAATAAACAACTCATCTTTAATCTTATTGGAATATAAATATGAAAGGTCACAAGTGGTAGGAATGTGAAAAGGCGTGTGGGGGGAATGAAGAGAAATATCAGTAAAGCTATATATTGGGATGGCTTCTCCATTCCAAGGGGTTGATATATTTTTTCTCCTACTACAAGAAATAATTTATTTCTTCTATTTTATTTCTTATGTTCTTCTACTTCCTACTTTCATTTTTGTAAGCATTGTAATCTTGAACAACCAAGAAGGAACTTTGTATATTTGAGAAATAAATCAATTGAACCTTTTGTCTTTGATTTGTTAATATTTTTATTTCTTACACGATTATTTTCTTCCTATTGGATGTGGACCTACTTTGGTTAATGTTAGTGAATTTTGTAAGTGCCTACTCACTATCTTAACCCTCCCTTTATATTCTTACCTCCCCTTCACCTCTCTCCCCAAGAAAATTCTTCCTTGTATTCATCACAAGAAATTTTCCATGGGTTTAGTGGAGTATTCTTATGTGATCCCTGGCCTAATGGCCACCACATATTTTAATTTTCTTGCATTCAATAAATGTGAGCCTCCCCATTCCCAAGAGGAGGGACCTAGTCCTATGACCATTAGTGAAAACCACTAATTTTCCCTTGCAACAAATTATTTCACCAACAATTTTTGGCACCCACCGTGTGGAAGCTTTAGTTTTCCTACACCCAAAAGATCCACAAGGTTTACAAAAATCAAATATCTCAAAATCATAAAAAAATACAAAATACAAAATTCAAAAATATGGAACTCGTTGCTTAAAAATCCATTGTTGATTTTTCAGAAGGAACCTTTCATTTTTCAAGTTGTAAATTCCATATTCCTCTTTGAAAAATATTGTGCAAGTTGATGGAAAGAAGGTATATAAGAGCTAATTTATAAAGTGACCTAATTGACACTAAATTCAAACAAAAACATCAAATTGATTTCAGACTTCCTATTGTCCAGACAACGAGACAAGTTGGGTGAGAATTATTCCCTAAATTTAACCCTAACTTTCCTCTTCAAGGTCACCTTAATGAACCAAATTAACACCATTAGATACCATTCCTCCATAATATGAAGAAGAATAAATGGTTACACCGCTACCATGGGGACATAATACATGAGCTCATTGGCCTTACCTCCACTTCATGAGTTTCCTAGAGGATCGAGGAAGAACTTCCCCAAGTTCAAAGGGGATGGAAAACAACACCCAGATGAGCATATTGTTACATTCATCACAACCTATGGTGTCTTGGGATTGGAACATGAGGATGTCTCCATCTGTTTATTTTTTGATTCATTAGAAGAAGGTGTTACAAATTGGTTCTACCACCTACCAAGGAAATCCATCACAAATTGGACACAAATGAAGATAAAATTTAAGAATAGATTCAATCTGTCAAAGATTCCCATGCATTACTTGCACAATGGTCTTATTTGTGGTAGGAAATGGAGGGGATAAATAATATCATAGATTATATATCCACAATATTAAATTTCCAAATATTATAGTTTATGAATTTACAAAGAACTCGTAACGAATTAACTCATAGACTTAGTTATAGTGATGCATGAGCATCATTCCACCATGTAAATATGTCTTGAGTCATCATATTTTGGTTTGATGGGTGTGTTAATAGGACCTAGGGGTTACTAGGAGTCATTTAGATGTGGTAGTTTGAGTCTAAGATTTTCAAATTTTGAATATTTTTCTTTCCCTCCAAAAGTACAAGGTGGGTCTTAGAGGTCATTTTTGGTTTGTAATGGTTGATTTAATGGAATCTTAAAGCTTACAAGCATGTAAGAGGGTGAAATGAGATATAAGAAGGTGTCTTAGGTCCTTATAGGATATAGGAATCATAATATGAGTCAATAAGTCTAAGGCTTGGTATTTAAGCTAAGCCACTTGGTGTTATAGCTAAGGTCATTCATATGAACAATGAGTCAAGAGGGTGTATTTGGTTAGTTACAAGTGGAATTCATATAAATGTAAGAATGTAACTACTTAACCTCATTCCCATTTGAATGGAAATTAGGAAAAGGCTTCAAGAAAGGAGAATATAGTGTTTGTGTCAACTTTTGTAATCTGTGTGAAACACTTATTATTTGTTGAATGATAAATACTGATACTTATTGATAGAAAGCTAAAAATTGATTTGTGAAGAGCATTGTGGTAATATTTTTATGAAATATCATTGTGTGTATTAGAACAAGTTGGAGAAAATGTGGAGATTTTATCAAGGATTGTAAACAAGCAATCTGTGTGAGACCGTATTCTAAGCCTGGTAGGAGCGTTTTGTCTTGTTATTACTCTCTATGAGTTGTGGATTTGATGTGTTTGATTGTTATTCCTTTGATGATCTTGTTAATATTCTCTAAATAAGTTGAAACCCAAGCATTCATATACTCTATTCTTAAAGTGATAATTGTTGTTTGAAACCTTTAACATTGTTCATTGTGATATGAGAAAAGGAAGGATTGCAGTTGATTGATTTGAGACCTCAAGGATAAGATTTGAACATATTGGTGTAACCTCATGACAAAATTCTTGTGATATAACAATGTAAGTTTAATAACTAAAAGTTCTCAGAATGAGACAAAGTTGACTGGGTTTAGTGAATCAAAGTGATAATAGGGGTTGTGATGAGAAAGAGTGAGAAGGTAAACCTTGAAGAGAGGTAATGAATTATGCTTCAACTATGTAAATCCCTTACACATTGCATCAATGCTTCTAATCCCTTAATCTGCAACAAGGGTTTCATGTTTTGCTATGTGCATGGGTGGGTGCATCATAAAAATATCATGTAACTGACCAAATCTTACTAGAAGAGCCTCACTACTAAAATAATCTTGTAGGGGAGGAAAATATATCCCTTTATGTCAAATCTACCCCTTTGAACTGCAATTCTTGAAGTTATATAACTAACTAAGCCTTCTCGGGTTCCATGTACATGGCTAGGATTTGGAAGATTAAAATTGTAATAGCTCTTGATTGCACCAATGAAAATTCTTGAAATTTGGAAATAATCTTTGTTTTTTGGTAGGCTAAGCATTGTGAAATTTTGGGATCAAGAAAATTTTCCCCTTATTTTATTTCATTGATGATTAGAGCAAGAACACAAAAGACACAACCTAGACCTAATAAGAAGGAGGTAGGTGATAGAAGTGGAATTAGGATCTAAAAGTTTAGGGACATATACAAACCTTTAAATGGTTCTTGAAAATCCTTTCATCTTGTTTTGAATATTCCTACAAAATATTTTGAGCTTAACAGTCTATAAAGTAGACCTAGTGAGGGTTTGAGCAACAATACAACAAGTGTGGTGGATAAGATAATAACAAGTGTGGAATCCTAAGTTTTTGGGTACACCTAGGGCATGGTGAAGAGCAACCAAAAATTATATTATTTCATTTTGGGTTTTTTATATTTTTCTCCAACCTTAGTTGGTCCAATGCATACATTGTCTTAAGGGCACCGATTCGCAACTTTGGGTAAGTAGAAAAGATAGAATTCTTGATTCTTTCTCCATAAATTTTAATAAATGGTCTATTGTTTACTGAAGTTTAGGAACAGGGTGAAGGGTATAGGAAGCTGAAAAAAATACTAAAAGGGATAAAAAGGACTATGGGAATGAAGAGAAAGGTCAAGAAGGATGATGGAGAAAAGTAGTGAAAGGTAAGAAGGACAAATTACATGACTTATGAGTAGCCGTAGATGAAATATCATCACTCTCGAGTAAGAGCAGGGCATGATGAGGCATTATAACTTTCCAATTGATGATTAACCCATTTTATTGCATTCTATCTAAGTTAAACTCATTGAGAAACTTGTATAATCGTCCCATTGTAGATCCAAGTCAGTAGTGGAGTTTGTAAACATCATGATGACTAAATATTTAAATAATCCTGTGAATGTGAGCTACACAATTAGTGGTATCAGATTTTGAAATATCAGTTAAGGAGTTTGAATGAAAGTGTTTATTGAAGCTAACAATTTTGTATACAAGTGTTGATGAAATATATACAAAGTCAAGAACAAGAAAAGCCAAGAAGAACTTTATGAATTGGCTAATGAGCATGGCTATGTAGTACCTAGGTGGCTCAATAAGATGAATGAAGAGAAACTCAAAAATAGGTCTAAGAGAACTAAATAATAAATATTGAATAAGGATATGAAATAAGTTAATGAGTTGTTATTAAATGCGGTGTTATCCTTGATCAATCAAAGAAAGAAAGAAAGAAAGAGAGGAAAGAGAGAAGAAAAAAAGAAGAGAGATGGAGAGGAAAAGAGAGAAGTGGATGGAGGAAGAAATAAGTTCACTTAAGAAAGATGTGGATCAAGTATCCATGTTGATAAAACAATGGATGGAATCACAAATCCAAGAAAGAGGGATTGTGATGACTAAAAGAGTCAAGTGGCCCATTAAGCTACTTATAGAGAAAAGAAAAAGGATGCAGCTAAGAAGGTGGATAAAAGAGGAAGAAATAAGGATAAGAAGAATGAGAACAATAAAAGGAGAAGAAGTCAAGAGATTTATCTTGGAAGAGGATAAGGAAAATGAGGAAGAAGAAGTTATAGAGCAATTTTTTGTATCTCTTAGAGAGAATGAAGAGGAGAAAAATTTGAGTCAAAAAGAAGAGCTCATTCATGGAGCTTCGAAGGGGCTATATAGCCTAAATGTTTTCATTCTAAAATTTCATATTTATGTGTGCATGAACATCATCACAATAAGGAAAGTGTCTTGAAGAAGGACCTATAAGTACAAAGGAATCAATAAGAACAAAAATTTGAAGACGAAGGTGAATATACAACTGAAGAAGAGTTGTTATGGCTAGAAATTATGCAAGAGCCTAAGGTACTAGACTCCTTTTAAGATGAATAAGAGTACAAGAAATAAGATGTTGAGTTCATCAAACTTTTCCATGAAGGAATAAAGGTTAAATAAGTTGAATACAAAGAAGAAGACAACAAGTCACCTGAAGATAAAGAACTACAAGGAGCAAAGGCAAAGAATTGAGTCATTTGGACTCCAAACATAGCAAAGAAAGATGGAATTTGATTTTGGCAATGTAAAATGTATAGGTGAAATCAAGAGGGCATTTGAAGAAGCCCCAAACAGAGAAGAGAAGTAAAATTCAATAACAATGGTGGAGGAGGCAATAAATCCTCCTTATAGTAAAACTAATCATGTTTCTAGTTATGAATGTATTGGTGCGATAAATAATGAGGAAGATGAGTCATTTTCAAGAATCATACTGAATAAGGTGGATCCAAAAATATCTCATGGAACAAAGAAAGGAAGAGGAAATGAAAACTAAGTCTATGAGACTCTTGAAGAAGCAAAAATCAATAGAGAGAACCGAGGCAAGGAGACCTAAACTAAAGATAAAAAATAATTTGAAAAATAAGAAGAAAAGAAATTAGTAAGCTCAAATTCTTCTTACCCCTAGAGTATGATGCAAGAGCATCATTCCACTATGTAAACATGTCTTGAGTAATCATATTTTGGTTTGATGGGTGTGTTAATAGGAGTCATTTAAATTTGGTAGTTTGAGTCTAAGCTTTTCAAATTTTGAATATTTTACTTTCCCTCCAAAAGTACAACGTGGGTCTTAGAGGTCATTTTTGTTTGTAATGTTTGATTTAATGAAATCTAGAATCTTACAAGCATGTAAGAGGGTGAAATGAGAGTCAATAAGGTGTCTTAGGTCCTTATAGGATATAGGAACCATAATATGAGTCACGAAGTCTAAGGCATGGTATTTGAGCTAAGTCACTTGGTGTTATAGCTAAGGTCATTCATATGATCAATGAGTCAAGAGGGTGTATTTGGTTAGGAAAAAGTTGAATTCATATAAATTTAAGAATGTAACTACTTCACCTCATTCTCATTTGAATGGAAATTAGGAAAAAGCTTCAAGAAATGAGAATACAATGTTTGTGTCAACTTTTGTAACTTTGTAATGTGTGAAACACTTAGTATTTTTGAACCATAAATATTGATACTTGTTGATAGAAACATAAAAAAATGATTTTTTAAGAGCATTGTGCAAGGATTTGTATGAAATGTCATTGTGTGTATTAGAACAGTGTTGAGAAACTGTGGAGATTTGATCAGGGATGTAGATAAGAAATTTGTGTGAGATTGTATTCCAAGCCAGATAGGAGGTTTTTGTCTTGCTATTACTCTCTATCAGTTGTGGATTGGATGTGTGGGAGTCATTAGTCCTTTGATGATCTTGTTAATCTTCTCTAGATAAGTTTGAAAGCCAAGCATTCATGTACTTCATTTTTTTGTGATAATTGTTGTTTGGAACCTTTAACATCTTTCATTGTGATTTGAGAAAAGGAAGGCTTACTATGGATTCAATTGAGACCTCAAGGATAATATTTGAAGGTATTGGTTTGACCTCATGAGAAAACTCAAGTGATATAATAATTTAATTTGAATAGCTAAAATTTCTAGATCGAGATTGTGACTGGGTTTAGTGAATCATAGTGAGAATGGGAGTTGTGATGAGAAAGAGCATGAAGGAAAACCTTTAAGAGAGGGAATGAGTTATGATTAAACCGTCTAAATCCCTTATACATTACATCAATGCTTCGATCCCTTAGTCTGGTAACAAGGGTTTCATTTTTTTCTCTGTGTATGGATGGCAGTCATGAAAAGCTTGTGTAACTGACTAAATCTTACTAGAAGACCCTCATTCCTAAAGGAATCTTGTAGGGGGGGAAAATAAATCCCTTTAGGTCAAATCTTTCCCTTTTAACCGAAGTTCCTAAAGTTATATAATTAATTAAGCCTTATCGGTTCTACTATACATGACTAGGGTTTAGAAGATTAAAATTATAATATCTCTTGATTATAATGATTAATTTTTTTTAAAAAAATCAATAATATCTATTTTCTTGTAGGCTAAGTTTTGTGAAATTTTTGGATCTAGAAATTTTTCCCCCATTTTATTTCCTTGATAGTTGGAGCAAGAATATAGAAGACATAGTCCAGGACCTAATAAGAAGGCCTCGATTATAAAGGAGGTAGGTGATATAATTGGAATTAGGATTTGAAAGTTTAGGGACATCTATAAACCTTTAAAGGGTTCTTGAAAAGTATTTCATCTTGTTTTGAAGTTCCCTAGAAAAGATTACATGCTTAACAGTATAGAAAAGTAGATCTAGTGAGGGTTTGAGAAAGAATGCAACAAGTGTGGTAGAGAGAATAATATAAAGTGTGGAATACCAAGTTTTTTGGTACACCTAGGGCATGTTGAAGACCAATCAAAAATGATATTATTTCATTGTGGGTGTTTAGAGTTTTCTCCGACCTTAGTTAGTCTAACAAACATTGTCTTAAGGGCAGATGTTTTTAAATTTGGGTAAGTAGCAAAGATAGAATTCTTGATTATTTTTCCATAAATTTTGGTGAGTGGTCTAGTGTTTCTTGAAGTGTAGGAACATGGTGAAGGGTGTAGGAAGGTGAAAATTTACTAAAATGGCTAAAAAGGACTATGGGACTAAAGAGCAATGGTGAAGAAGGATGATTGAGAAAATTAGTGAAAGGTGAGAAGGACAAATTACATAACTTATGAGTAGCCAGTAGATGAAATATCATCACTCTCGGAGTAATATCGGGCATGATGAGGCATTAGAACTTTCCAAGTGATGATTAACCCATTTTCTTGCATTCTAGCTAAGTTAAACTCATTGAGAAACTTGTATAATCCTCCCATTGCATATCCAAGTTATAGTGGAGTTTGTAAACATCATGATGACTCTGAATAGTTAAATAATCTTGTGAATTTGAGCTACACCATTAGTGGTATTAGAGCTTGAAAGATCACTTAAGGAGTTTGAATGAAAGTTTTTATTGAAGATAACAAGTTTGTTTACAAGTGTTGATAAAATATATACATGACAAGAACAAGAAAAGCCAAGAAGAAATTTATGAATTGGCTAATGAGCATGGCTATGTGGTGCCTAGGTGGTTCAACAAGATGAATGAGGATAAACTCAAAAACAAGGCTAAGAGAACTAAAGAAGAAATATTGAATAAGGATATGAAATAAGTTAATGAGTTGTTATTAAATGAGGTGTTATCCTTGATGGTCAAAGAAAGAAAGAAAGAAAGAGAGGAAATAGAGAAGAAAAAAAGAAGAGAGATAGAGAGGAAAAGAGAGAAGCGGATGGAGGAAGAAATAAATGCACTTAATAAAGAGGCAGATCAATTATCCATGTTGATAAAATAATGGATGGAATCACAAATCCAAGAAAGAGGGATTGTGATGACTAAAAGAGTCAGTGGCCCATTAGGATACTTATAGAGAAAAGAAAAAGGATGCAATTGAGAAGGTGGATAAAAGAGGAAGAAAGAAGGATAAGAAGAATGAGAAGAATAAAAGTAGAAGAAGTCAAGAGAGTTATCCTAGAAGAGGATAAGGAAAATGAGGAAGAAGAAGTTATAAAGAGATTTTTGACATCTCTTAGAGAGAATGAAGAGGATAAAAGTTTGAGTCAAAAAGAAGAAGAGCTCATTCATGTAGCTTATGAAGGGGCTATATGGCCTCAATGTTTTAATTATAACATTGCATCTTTATGTGTGCATGAAGTTAATCAGAATAATGAAAATGTCTTTAAGAAGGACCTATAATTACAAAGGAATCAAGACGAATGAAAATTTGAAGAGGAAGGTGAATATACAACGAGAAGAAGAGTTGTTGTGGCTGGAAATTGTGCAAGAACCTAAGGTACTATATTCCTTTGAATATGAATAAGACTACAAGAAAGGAGAGGTTGATTTCATGAAACTTTTCCATGAAGGAATAGAGGTTAAATAAGTTGAATACAAAGAAAAAGATAACAAGCCATTGAATATAAATAACTACAAGGAGTAGCGGTGAAAAGACTTGAGTCATCTGGACACCAAACATAGCAAAGAAAGAATGAAGTTTATTTTGGTAATGTAAAATGTGTAGATTAAAGCAAGAGGGCATTTGAAAAAGCCCCAAATAGAGAAGATAAGAAAAAAATTAATAATAATGGTTGAGAAGGCAATGAAGCCTCCCGATTTTAAAAATAATCATGTTTCTAGTTATGAATGTATTGGTGTTATAAAGAATGAGGAGGAGGATTCATTTTCAAGATTCATATTGAAGAAGGTGGATCCAAACAAGCTCTCATGGGAACAAATAAAGGAATAGGATGTAATGTAATTACTTGTATAAATCTAATTATTAGCAGAAATATAACACCAATGAACACAATATTTCATATAAATGATCTCAATATGCAAGTAGAATAGCTTAGCCACTTCGAGGGGGAAACCTCCAAACCAAACAATAAGACTCAAATGCTCAATATGATGATCAACTACTACTAACTAACCCCTATATATAATATTCTATGCTATGGCCAACACTAAGGCTGACCCACTAATGATAATATAACATATATGAAAGAGATACATAATGATAAGAAGTTATGATAGCCACAAGTCGGTTATATACATCCAATGTAAGATATATGATTAAGGGTGTACCATGATCCTCCCCTTCGAAGAAACAATGTCCCCAATGTTGAGAAGATCTGGATGTTGTTGCCAGAAGTTTGCATCCTCCCTAGTTGTGTCTTCATTGTCTATATTTTTCCACTTGATCAAATAATCAGTGATGACCCTTGTCCTCAATCACTTAATGTGTGTCTCGAAGGATGAATTTTGGTTCTAGGATGATTCACCCTCTTCGTCAAGCTATGGTAACACATTCGGGTTGATACTATTTTTCCAATTACCTTCTTCAGGGAAGATACATATAAGACTGGATGAATTCGAGTAGCGAGGGCGAAGTTCCGGCTTTGTATACTACATTGCCAATCTTCTGTAACACTTGATAAGGGCCATAATACTTAGGTGAAATATTGTTATCATTTTTCTATTTCTTAAGGACATTTTCTTATATGGTTGTAAACAAACAAAAACCCAATCACCGACTTCAAAATGTCTTTCACTGCGATATTGGTTTGTCTGTTGCTTCATGCAGTTTTGTGACATGGCCAAATTATCCCTGAGACTAGAAAGCACCTCTTGTTGGTGTTGAATATGTTATTCAACTACTTAAACCCTTGGCTAGACTCTCAAAGATGAGGTTTTAGATGGTGGATGGTACCCATATAATGCCAAGAAAGGAGAAATTTTAGATGAATTATGAAAGGAGGTGTTATACCACCATTCATTGCCCGGTGTAACCATTGGACCCATCTTGCTTGCTTATCTGAGGTAAAACAACAAATATATCCCTCCAAGCACTTGTTTACCACCTTTTTCCCATCAAACCGGGGATGATAAGAAGAACTAAGAGCTAGTTTTGTGCCCAAGCATGAGAACAAATCACTCCAAAAATTACTAGTAAAGATAGGGTCTTGGTCACTTACTATAATCTTTGATGTCCCATGTAGCTTCGAACCGTATCCCTAAAGGTTGTTGCACTATACTCATAAAAATGGATGTGATAACGTAAAAAAAATGGGCATATTTAGTGATTCTTTCCACCACCACCATGATTACATTTTTACCTTCTGATTTAGGCAATCTTGTGATGAAGTCCATGGACATCTCTTCCTGCCTCTAGCTAGGAATAGATAGAGGTTGTAAAAGACCCGGGGCTCAATTTTTCACCCTTATTTTGCGACAAACCATGCATTATGCCAAAAAAAATTGGACATCCCTTTTTATCCCTTCCCAAAAAAAATCATGTTTGATTCGATGATAAGTCTTCAAGAAGCTAGAATGCCCCCTACTGGAGAAGCATGGAGCTCAGATAGAACCCTATTTTTAAGGATTGAATTCTTACATAGATATAATCTATCTTTATACCATAAAGCATCTCCTTTCCATACAATTTTTTCTAACATGCTTGGATCTTGTTGGAGATTCTAAATGATATTTTGTGTACCTGGATCATTTTTCCATTCCGACCTAGCATCCTCTATCCAATCCTCCTATAATATAGATATGGCATGTAACAATGCCTCGAAAGATTCCTCCTTCGATATAAAGCATCAAAGAACTACATTCTCTTTCCCTTTCTTGTATATTATCTCAAAATTTTAGCCCGAAATTTTTAGACCCATTTTTGTTGTTCTTCAGATGATAAACATTGCTCTAAGAAGTATTTCAAACTATCATGATCTATTTTTACTTTGAAATGTCTGCCCATTAGATATGGTCTCCATTGCTTCACTACATGAAGTATGGCTAGCATTTCTTTCTCATAAAATGGTTTAGATATATTCTTACCTTTGAACTGGCAGCTTTTAAAGGCAATGGGTTGACCTTCTTACATAAGTACTACCCCCATACCATACCCTGAAGCATCACATTCAACAAGGAATGTTTTGGAAAAATCTGGGGTGGCTAGAACCGGAGTGGTGCATATGGCCTCCTTCAACTTCTCAAATGCCATAGTAGCTTGCTTGTTCCAATGGAAATATTTCATCTTCAATAAAGCAATGAGTGGTGTTGCGATGCTGCCATAATTCCTTAAAAATATATGATAATACCTGTAAGCCCCAAAAATCCTCAAAGAGTTTTTAGGGTTTTGGGAACCTTCCATTCAAGCATGGATGTTATCTTATTAGGATCCACTTTAACACCTTCATAAGAGACAATATGACCCAAATATTCAACATCCTTGACACCAAAAGAACACTTAGAAGGCTTTGTATAAATTTGATGTTGTTTAAGAGTTTCCAACAACTTATTTACATAATACAGTGTTCCTCCCATGTTTTACTATAGACTAATATATCATCAAAGAACACTAAAACAAACTTTCACAAGAAATGGCTTAAAGATGGAATTCATCAAGACTTGAAATGTAGAGGGTGCATTTTTTAGTCCAAAACGCATTACCAAGAACTCATAGTGTCCTTCATGTGTCCTGAGAAGGCTGTTTTATGAATATCTTCATCCCTGATTCTAATCGATGATATCTAGAAAGCAAACCAAGTTTTGTAAAGTAAACAACACCATGTAACTCATCTAGCAAATCATCAATTACAGGAATAGGAAACTTATCTTTAACTGTGTACTTATTGAGTTCCCTATAATTTGGACACATGCACCAATTGTCATCTATTTTTGTACCATCACGACAGAGAAGAGTAAGCACTCTAATTATGATGAATAAGTCCTTCTTCTAACATCTCTTGAACTATCTTTTCAATCTCACTCTTTTGCATATAGGGGTATTTTTGTAAGGTCTAATGTTGGGTGGTTGACTCCCTAGTACTAGCTAGATGGCATTTTCATGGTCTCTTTTTAGAAGTAAACCCTTTGGCATTTCTCCAAACACCATTGAGTGCTCATCTATAATTGCTTGCATATCTGCATGTATAAATGTATTTGAATGATGTGCTTCTAATGAAAATAGTTGTTCCACAAACCCTCAGCACCTTTTCTAAGAATTTTTTTCATCTGATGAGAATTTACCATATGTGGGGACTTTTCTCTTAATCCTTTTAGTTTAAAATTCCTCCCTTCTGATGTGAATTGCATGAACAACTCTTGGAAATTCATTTCAATGGTTCCCAAGGCGGTAAGCCATTGAACTCGTAATACAATGTTTTCTCCTCCCATGGTAATGGCATACATATTGCTAGTTAGAAAGTAATCTCCCATGGTGAGATTAATGTTATGGAATTTTCTTAAACAACTAATAGTTTCCCCATTGGCAATCATGACTTGACATTCTGGAGCTAGATGAACAAAGCAATCCAAGTGTACCACCAACTTATGATTGATGAAGTTATGAGTACTTCTGAATCAATCAACACTGTTACCCTCTATTTTTTAAGAATCCAACTACTTTGAGAGTTTGGGGAGTGCTAATACCTGAATTGCATGGCATGATATTGTTGGTTGGGGATCTCCTAATTCCTCCTCTTGCTCTACCTCTTCGTCTTCTTCATTTTCTTCTTCTTCATTAGGCCCCTCAATGTAGAACAACTTATTTTCAGCACACTTATGTCCTGGTCCAAATTTGTTGTCACAATTAAAACATAACCCTTTGGATCTCTTTTCTTCAATTTGTTGAGGTGTCAGTCTAACTGGCCGAGGGAATGATGGTGGAAAGGTGCTACAATCTCTGATATTACTAATGTTTGTTTCCTACTGGAAAGAAATTTTTGCTTTTCCCTACGTGCCATGATCATAGGACCCAAAACCATATGAGGATTAAACATATGCACCTCAGTCTCAATGTGTTCTTTAAGACCCCCAAGAAATAAGTCATTTAAATTCTCTTCAGGAATATTTCCCACCCATAAGGAAAGGTTTTGCAATTAATTGATGTAATCTTGGACTGTTCTTGTTTGTCTTAGCTTCTCTAATTTGACGGAAATAATTCTCTAACAAATTAGAACTATAGTGTAATTGTAACTCTTTGGTGAATATTTTCCATGTAACATTGAGGCCACTCTTTTTCCTTTGAGCACATAACCATTGATACCAAATGAATTGGTCAGGTTCGAGGTGCAAAGATGCCATGGTAACCTTTTGTCCCGATGGAATCTGATGAAAATCAAAGAAATTCTCCATCTAGTTAATCTAGTTGAGTGGATCCTTTCCATCAAAATTATGCATTTCCACTTTTGGAATCATGTAAGGGACCTAGAGAGTGTTTGTATTTGGATTGGTCATGCTTGCGAATCTACCCCGGCTAGTTTGTATATTATTGTGACATGAAGATCCACCCTAGTTAATATGAGTATGACTGAGTTATGGCTGATTAGGAAGGATATGATGACCCATCATATTGTAACTAAATTGGTGAATGAAATCCTCCAATCATTTTCCAATATTTTCTACATATTCTTTCTTAGCAACTCTACCCTCGAGGTTTCACAACTCTAACTCAAGATAATTTGACCTTATGGTCCGTTGAAGTAAACCCTAACCTTGAGGAATCAGTAGATAACCCTTCGACTCTAACTCCTTAACTATTATCTCATCCTTGTCATGGGTTTTATTCAGAGTGATGGGATTCTTGTTTCCTCTTGTCGAAGGCCCACCATGATGCCCCAAATGGTAGGATTTAGGGATCAAGGTCAAAAATTAGGGTTTGGGATTTCAATAGGAATTCGGTGCCATTTTAAAAACCCAAATAAAGAACTCAAACTAAATTTTAATCCTCTTTCTGGAAATGTAAATAACTTTGAAAAATTCCACAAATTACACCCTAGGTAGCCAAATTATGAAAAACATAAAACCACTATAACTTTTGCAAACCAAGTCAAAAATTCTTAAAATTTGGAGAGGAGCTTACTTGATTAATTTCACCATGCCAAAAAAATTAGAAAAATTCGCCACCAATTTTGAGATATGGCCGAACCTTCACAATTAGGGTTTGACGTAGCGTTGGCGAGTTCAAGCTTTGATACCACTTGTAATGGAATTACTTGTATAAATCTTATTATTAGCAGCAATATAACACCAATGAACATAATATTTTAGATAAATGATCTCAATATGCAAGTAGAATAGCTTAGCCACTTCGAGGGGGAAACCTCCAAACCAAACAATAAGACTCAAATGCTCAATATGATGATCAACTACTACCAACTAACCCCTATATATACTATTCCTATGCTATGGCCAACACCAAGGCCGACCCACTAATGATAATATAACATATATGAAAGAGATACATAATGATAAGAAGTTATGATAACCACCGATTGACTATATACATTCAATGTAAGATATATGATTAAGGGTGTAGCATAGAAACAAAAACTAAGTCTATAATACTCTTGGAGAAGAAAAAATAAATAGAGAGAAATGAGGCTAGGAGACCTTATCGAAAATACAAAATAATTATAAAAAGAAGAAGAAAAGAAATTATTAAGCTCAAAATATTCTTACCCTTGGAGTATGATGCAAGAGCATCATTCCACTATGTAAATATGTCTTGAGTAATCATATTTTTGTTTGATGGGTGTGTTAATAGGACCTAGGGGTTAATAGGAGTCATTAAGATGTGGTAGTTTAAGTCTAATCTTTTCAAAATTTGAATATTTTGCTTTCCCTCCAAAAGTACAAGGTGGGTCTTAGAGGTCATTTTTGGTTTGCAATGGTTTTTTTAATGGAATCTAGAAGCTTACAAGCATATAAGAGGGTGAAATGAGATTTAAGAAGGTGTCTTAGGTTCTTACAGGATATAGGAATCATAATATGAGTCAAGAAGTCTAAGGCTTGGTATTTGAGCTAAGCCACTTGGTGTTATAGCTAAGGTCATTCATATGATCAATGAGTCAAGAGAGTATATTTGGTTAGGTACAAGTGTAATTTATATAAATGTAAGAATATAACTACTTTACCTCATTCTCATTCGAATGGAAATTAGGAAAAAGCTTCAAGAAAGGAGAATACAATGTTTGTGTGAGCTTTTGTAACTTTGTAACTGTGTGAAACACTTGGTATTTTTGAATGATAAATATTTATACTTGTTGATAGAAACCTAAAAATTTATTTTTGAAGAGCATTGTGGTAGGATTTGTATGAAATATCATTATGTGTATTAGAACAGGTTGGAGAAACTAAAGAGATTTGATCGGGGATTGTAGATACGAAATTTCGTGAGATTGTATTCTAAACCTGGTAGGAGGTTTTTGTATTTTTATTACTCTCATGAAGTGTGGATTGGATGTGTGGGAGTTATTAGTCCTTTGACGATCTTGCTAATCTTATCTAGATAATTTTGAAATACAAGAATTCATATACTTCTTCTTCTTTTTATAATTGGTGTTTGGAACCTTTAACATTGTTCACTTGTGATATGAAAAAGGAATGCTTGTTGTGGATTCAATTGAGACCTCAAGAATAAGATTTGAAGGTACCAGTGTGACCTCTCGAGAAAACTCTAGTGATATAACAATGTAATTTGAATAACTAAAATTTCTCAAATTGAGACTCGTGATGGGTTTAGTGAATCAAAGTGAGAATGGGAGTTGTGATGAGAAAGAGCATGAAGGAGAACCTTTAAGAGAGGGAATGAGTTATGATTAAACTATGTAAATCTATTATACATTGCATCAATGCTTCGGATCCCTTTATCAGTAACAAGGGTTTCATTTTTTTCTCGTGTATGGGTGGCACGTGTCATGCATGAAAAGCTCGTGTAACTAACCAAATCTTACTAGAATACCCTCATTGCTAAAATAATTTTGTAGGGGAGGAAAATAAATCCCTTTAGGTCAAAATTATCCCTTTTAACTAAAGTTCCTGAAGTTATTAACTAATTAAGCCTTCTTGGTTCCATTGTACATGGCTAGGGTTTGGAAGATTAAAATTGTAATAGATTTTTATTACATCGATGAAAATTCTTAAAATTTGGTAATAATATTTTTTTTTTGGGTAAGCTAAGTGTTTTGAATGTTTGGGATCAAGAAAATTTTGCCCTATTTAATTTCCTTCAGCAGGTTGATAGCAAGAACACGGAAGACGCATTCCAAACCTAATAAGGGCTCCTCAATTATGAAGGAGGTAGGTGATAGAAGTGGAATTAGGATTTGAAAGTTTTGATACATCTCTAAATCTTTAAAGGGTGCTTGAAAATACTTTCATCTTGTTTTGAAGTTCCCTAGAAAATATTACGGGCCTAACAGTCTAGAAAAGTAGACCTAGTGAGGCTTTAAGCAAGAATGCAATAAGTGTGGTAGATAGAACAATATAAAGTGTGGAATCCTAAGTTTTTGGTACACCTAAGGAATTGTGAACAGTAACCAAAAATTTTATTATTTCACTATGGGTGTTTATATTTTACTTGACCTTATTTGGTCCAACAAACATAGTCTTAAGGGCACTAATTTTGTAAACGTTGTGTAAGAAGCAAAAATGGAATTCTTGATTCTTTGTCCATAAATTTTGGAGAATGGTCTAGTGTTTCTGAAGTGTAGGAACATGGTGAATGGTGTAGGAAGGAGAAAAAAATACTAAAATGGCTAACAAGAACTATGGGAATAAAGAGCAAGGCGAAGAAGGATGATGGAGAAAAATAGTGAAAGGTGAGAAAGACAAATTACATGACTTATTAGTAGCTAGTAGATGAAATATCATCACTCTCATAGTAAGATCAGGGCATGATGAGGCATTATAAATTTCCAAGTGATGATTAACCTATTTTCTTGCATTCTAGCTGAGTTAAACTCATTAGGAAACTTGTATAATCATCTCATTGCATATCCAAGTTATGGTAGAGTTTGTAAACATCATGATGACTGAGTAGTTAAATAATATTTTGAATGTAAGCTACACCTTTAGTGGTATCAGAGCTTGAAAGATCAGTTAAGGATTTTTAATGAAAGTGTTTATTGAAGCTAACAAGTTTGTTTACAAGTGTTGATGAAATATATATAGGAGAAGAACAAAAAATCCAAGAAGAACTTTATGAATTGGCTAATGAACATGGTTATGTGGTGCCCAAGTGGCTCAACAAGATGAATGAAGAGAATCTCAAAAAAAAATCCTAAGAGAACTAAAGAATAATATTGAATATGGACATGAAACAAGGTAATGAGGAGCTATTGAAGGAGGTGCTAACCTTGATCAGACAAAGAGAGAGAGAGAGAGAGAGAGGAAATAAAGAAAAAAAAAGAGAGAGATGGAGAGGAAAAAGAGAGAAGCGGATGGAGGAAGAAATGATTGCACTTAAGAAAGAGGTAGATCAAGTATCCATGTTTATAAAACAATGGATGAAATCACAAATCCAAGAAAGAGGGAATATCATAACTAAAAGAGTCAAGTGGCCCATTAGGCTACTTAAAGACAAAATAAAAAGGATGTAGCTGAGAAGGTGGATAAAAGAGGAAGAAATAAGGATAAGGAGAATGAGAAGAATAAAAGTAGAAGAATTCAAGAGAGTTATCCTAGAAGAGGATAAGGAAAATGAGGAAGAATAAGTTATAAATATATTTTTTTATATCTCTTAGAGAGAATGAATAGGAGAAACATTTGAGTCAAAAAGAAGAAGAGCTCATTTATGGAGCTTTTGAAGGGGATATATGGCCTCAATGTTTTCATTCTAACATTACATATTTACGTATGCATGAAGGTAATCAGAATAAGGAAAGTGTCTTAAATAAGGACCTATAAGTACAAAGGAATCAAGAAGATCCAATTTTTGAAAAGGAAGGTGAATATACAGCAGAAGAAGAGTTGTTGTGGCTGGAAATTATGCAAGAACCTAAGGTACTAGATTCCTTTGAAGATGAATAAGACTACAAGAAAGAAAAGGTTGATTTCATGAAACTTTTCCATGAAGTAATATTTGTCAAATAATTTGAAGACAAATAATAAGATAACAAATCACTTGAAGATAAAGAACTACAAGGAGCAGCAATGAAAAGAATTGAGTCATTTGGACTCCAAACATAGCAAAGAAAGATGGAAGTTGATTTTGGAAATGTAAAATGTATAGATGAAATTAAGAGGGAATTTGAAGAAGCCCCAAATAGAGAAGAGAATAAAAATTTGATAACAATGGTGGAGGAGGAAATGAAGCCTCTTAATTTTAAAAATAATCATATTTCTAGTTATGAATGTATAGGTGTGATAAAGAATGAGGAGTATGAGTCATTTTCAAGACTCATATTGAAGAAGGTGGATCCAAACAAGGTATCATAGGAACAAAGAAAGGAAGAGGAAATGAAAACTAAGTCTATGAGACTCTTGGAGAAGCAAAAACAATAGAGAGAACTGAGGCAAGGAGACCTAAACTAAAGATACAAAATAATTGGAAAAAGAAGAAGAAAAGGAATTATTAAGCTCAAATTCTTCTTACCCCTAGAGTATGATGTAGGATCATCATTCCACTATGTAAATATGTCTTTAGTAATCATATTTTTGTTTGATGGGTGTGTTAATAGGACATAGGGGTTAATAGGAGTCATTAAGATGTGGTAGTTTAAGTCTAATCTTTTCAAAATTTGAATATTTTGCTTTCCCTCCAAAAGTACAAAGTGGGTCTTAGAGGTCATTTTTGGTTTGAAATGGCTGATTTGATGGAATATAGAAGCTTACAAGCATGCAAGAGGTTGAAATGAGATTTAAGAAGGTGTCTTAGGTCCTTACAGGATATAGGAATCATAATATGAGTCAAGAAGTCTAAGGCTTGGTATTTGAGCTAAGCCACTTGGTGTTATAGGTAAGGTCATTCATATGATCAATGAGTCAAGAGGGTATATTTTGTTAGGTACAAGTGTAATTTATATAAATGTAAGAATATAACTACTTCACCTCATTCCTATTCGAATGGAAATTAGGAAAAAGCTTCAAGAAAGGAGAATATAGTGTTTGTGTAAACTTTTGTAACTTTGTAACTGTGTGAAACACTTGGTATTTTTGAATGATAAATATTGATACTTGTTGATAGAACCTAAAAAATTGATTTGTGAAGAGCATTGTGTGTATTAGAACAAGTTGGAGAAACTAAAGAGATTTGATAAAGGATTGTAGACAAGCAATTTGTGTGATATTGTATTCCATCCCGGTAGGAGGTTTTGTCTTGTTATTACTCTCTATGAGTTTTGTATTGGATTTTTTGGATTTATTAGTCCTTCGATGATCTTTTTAATCTTCTCTAGATAAGTTTGAAAGCTAAGCATTCATATACTCTGTTCTTTTTGTGATAAATGTTGCTTGGAACCTTTAACATTGTTCATTGTGATCTAAGAAAAGAAAGGCTTCTTGTGGATTTAATTGAGACCTCAAGGATAAGATTTGAAGGTACTGGTGTGACCTCATGAGAAAACTCTTGTGATATAACAACGTAATTTGAATAACTAAGAGTTCTCAGACCGAGACTTTTACCGGGTTTAGTGAATCAAAGTGAGAATGGGAGTTGTGATGAACAAGATCACGAAGGAAAACCTTTAAGAGAGGGAATGAGTTATGATTAAACCATGTAAATCCCTTATACATTACATCAATGCTTTTGATCCCTTAGTCTTCAAATAAGGATTTTATGTTTTGATCGTAGGCACAGTGTGTGATCATGAAAATCTCATGTAACTAACAAAATATTACTAGAATACCCTCACTGCTGAAAGAATCTTGTAGGGGAGGAAAATATATCCCTTTAGGTCAAATCTATCCCTTTTAACCGAAGTTTTTGAAGTTATATAACTAATCCTTTCGAGTTCTACTATACGTGGATAGGGTTTGGAAGATTAAAATTGTAATAGCTCTTGATCACACCGATAAAAATTATTAAAATTTGGTAATAATATTTGTTTTTCGGTAGGGTGTGTTGTGAAATTTTGGGATCAAGAAAATTTTCCCTATTTGATTTCCTTGAAAGTTAAAGCAAGAACATAGAAGACACAGTCCTGGACCTAATTTGAAGGCCTCAATTATGAAGGAGGTAGGTGATAGAAGTGGAATTAGGATTTGAAAGTTTAGGGACATCTATAAACCTTTAAAGGGTTCTTGAAAATCCTTTCATCTTGTTTTGAAGTCCCCTAGAAAATATTATGGGCTTAACAATCTAGAAAAGTAGACCTAGTGAGTGTTTGAGCAAGAATGAAATAAGTGTGGTAGAGAGAATAATACAAAGTGTGGAATCTTGAGTTTTTGTACACTTAGGGCATGGTGGAGAGCAACAAAAAAATGATATTAGTTCACTTTGGGTGTTTATAGTTTTCTCCAACCTTAGTTGGTCCAACAAACATTGTCTTAAGGGAACTAATTTGTAACTTTGGGTAAGTAGCAAAGTGGAATTCTTGATTCTTCCTCCATATTTTTTTGTGAATGGTCTAGTGTTTCCTGAATTTTGGGAATATGGTGAAGGATGTAGGAAGGTGAAAAAAACTAAAATGGCTAAAAATACTATGGGAATGAAGAGCAAGGTGAAGAAGGATGATGGAGAAAAGTATTGAAAAGTGAGAAGGAAAAATTACATGACTTATGAGTAGCGAAGACATGAAATATCATCACTCTCGGACTAAGAGCAAGGCATGATGAGGCATTAGAACTTTCCAAGTGATGATTAACACATTTTCTTTCATTCTAGCTGAGTTAAACTCATTGAGAAACTTGTATAATCCTCCCATTACATATCCAAGTTATAGTGGAGTGCGTAAACATCATGATGACTAAATAGGTAAATTATATTTTGAATGTGAGTACATCATATGGATAGCAGAGTAAAGATTGCAATCAATAAAAATGAAAGTAAATGAACACAACACAACAAAAACACAAGATTTAAGTGGGAAAATATTTCGGTAAAAACCCCACCGAAAAATCACTTAATTTTATTTATAATATGTGTTTCACCCAAAGACTCCCACTATTTCCTTGAATCCATAGTAGTTACACCTTCAAAGAGGAATTATAAAGTGTCATATACATTCACTCATGTGTAGAGATGAATCTTCACATCATTTGCATCATGTATCATTAACCTACTCATTTGCATCATGTATCATTAACCTACTCACATTATTTGCATTCATATGTCACACCTCTTGTGTGTTGTGTGTACATCCAATATCAATGAGATAAGCTTGATTTATATCAAGGAAGTGGCATGTTTACGTCACTCTTATATTTTATATTTAAACATTACCGACGCAGTATGTGGATTCTATTATGCTTATGTTTTAAACATAAATTATATTACATGATTGTTATTCTTTGACGGGTTTGTATTAAGCCAGTTTCCCACTTAATATTACAACCCCAAAATCCCCCTTAATGTTAAGTAGGAAACATGCTAAATTGCATTTTTATACAAAAGGACTCACAATCCATAAATCATCACATGAAGATTTAGGCTAGCATACAAATATATAAAATTTGTTCCAAATAACACATGCCAAGTCACCTTTTTATAAAAATAATTACAATCCATAAATCATCTAAGTGATTTAAGCTAGCATGTAACAAAATATTTATTCTACGGATTTTGTAGCTCTACGGTACACTACTTCAAAGTTGTTCTCGGGTTATGCAGCTTCACGGTACACTACTTTGTAGTATCTCATGGAATTAAACAAGTCATGAACCAATCCAAGGGTTCCACGGGTTTTATAAAAGTCGTGGTACACTACATTAGTGTTTTGCAGACTTCAAGAAGCCACAACACAAAGAAAGTGTTTCGCAGATTTTATAAAAACCATAGTACATAAGAAAAATAAGAATTCTCAAGATAAAGTGATTACATATGAAGTCTTACAAAACATTATGGAGTCTTTTATAACACAAGAATCCCTTATATCTAATTCATTAATGGATATTACAAGTAAACTCACATAAAGTGATAATTTACGTAAACAAAATGGAAATAGTATAGGGAGTTTATAATTGGAAAAAGCAGTGTCGTTAAGAGGTAGCATTGTAAAAACATGCAAAACAAGCTCATAACTTATTATTTACCCCTCAAGGTAAACTCTAAAAGGCCATAGTCCATATAATTCAAAGGTGAAGATCAAGACCATTCACATGATCATTTGAACCAAATTATGAAATGCCCAACATAGCATGAAATTTACAAAAATTGTAGCACACAATGGCTTTGTAAAAATGTCTGCAACTTGATCTTCATAGAACAAAACTTGAGGTCTATGTCACCATTCAAAACTTTCTCCCAAATTAAGTGTAGATGAATCTCAATATGCTTGGTTATTTGGTGCTAAATAGCTTCATTTTCCACTTCCATATCACTTCTATACTCTGCTTCAGTATAAAAGATTTAAATATTGTTGGTTGCTTCTCGCTACTATAAGTGATTGCACCTACACCCAACTTGAAAACATATCCAGAAGTAGATTTTATATCCACAATATCAACAAAGCATGGTCAAAATCACAATAACCAAATAAATTTGCATCATCACAAGAAGAATAATACAAACCATAATTTATTGTACCTTTGATATACCTTAGAATATTTTTTCTATTTTCCAATGGTCCTCATAAGGATCCTGCATGAATCTAGAAACAATTCCAACTGCATAGGATATATATCGGGCCTAGTGATAGTTAAATAAATCAAACTACCAACAAGTTGTCTATATGAAGTACAATTAAATTTATCGTAATCATGTTTTGGATCTAATTTAACTCCAAATTCTATAGGAATAGAGTTAGGCATACAATAAATCATGTTAAATATTTTAAGAAGGTTAGAAGCATATTGTGATTTAGGTACACCAATAGATTTGGGATTTTGAAAATAACCGTGCCTAAGAAATGATTTAGCATTCTTAAATCAGTCATTTCAAAACATTATCTTATCTTCTCTTTGATGCTAAGATTTAGATTTTTATCAATACTACTAATTAATAGATCAACAACATTTAAGACAATAATAGTAATATGAATGTTTTCAAATTTTACAAACAAATCATTTTCGGAAAATTAATTTTGAAACCAAGATCTTGAAAGAAACTATTTATCTTATCATGCCAAGCTCTATGAGCTTGTTTAATACCATACAAAGATTTTTTAAGCTTACACACACATAATTCCTTACCAGGTTCTTCAAACCCTCTAGGTTGATGCATGTAAATTTCTTCTTTCAAATCACCATTTAAAAAGGCATTTTTAACATCCATTTGGTGAATCTCCCATCCATGTTGAGTAGTTAGAGCTAGAAGAATTCTAACAATGCTCATTTTAGCAATAGGAGAAAAGGTTTCAACATAATCTAAACCAGGTTTCTAAGTAAACCCTCTAGCAACTAATCTTTCCTTAAATTTTTCAATCTTACCAGCAAAGTTATACTTAATTTTATACAACCATCTAGATCCTACAATGCTTATTTTATGAGGAAGAGGGACTAATTCCCAATTTTTATTTTTATTAGAGCATTGTATTTAGATTTCATAGCATTAATCCACCTTTCATCTAGGTTGGCTTCTTCAAAATATTAAGGTTCAACCTCATACAAAGTTGACAAGGCATGATAAGAATGTTGATGGGATATCATCTTTCTCATATTATTAGGCTGAGAATTAGAAATCATATTTTGATCCCATTTAGGAATTCTAGACTGAGACACAAATTGAGAAGACTCCCCCTCAATATCTACATCCATCATATCGAATAAGGATGATCAACCTCTTGGAAATCAGTTTCCATATTTTCTAAAGAAGGATTATCAAATTGAAGAGTTTCAGACTTAGGAAACACAGAGGAGGGAAGAGAGGAAGATTCACAAAATGGTTTCTCTAGAACATGAACATTCTTATTTTCTATAATCACATGTTTGACTATATCATACACTCCTAATACCATTGTGCAACCACAATATTCAACAAAAAAATGTAAGAGTAGGAGGTAGGATCAAGTTTTTGTCTTTTGACTTTAGGAATGAGAAGGGAAGCAAGACTACTAAATATCTTTAAATGAGAGATATCATGTTTTTTATTTGGTCTAGACTTCATGAGGTGTAGTTTGATACAAGTATTCAAGTAAGAAATCTATTTAGGTTCGAACAACAAGTGTTCATGGCTTCATCCCAAAGGAACTTAGGCACTTTGGATGCATGAAGCATGGTCCTAGTCATTTCTATGATTGTTTTATTCTTCCTTTCAGCTATGCCATTTTGTTGAGGGGAATAGGAGTTGTTAACTCTCTTTGAATTCCACAAGACACACAAAACGCATCAAACTTTTTATTGACATATTCACCTCCATTATTATTTCTAATTCTCTTTATTTTCATATTAGCCATGTTTTCAACTAAGGCTTTAAATTCTTGAAACTTAGACAAAACTTCATATTTTTTCTTAATGTAATAAGACCAAGTCATTCTATAAAAGTCATCAATGAAACTAACAACATACAAGGATCCACCAAGAGAAGGAAATTCCAAAGGACCTCTTACATCACTATGGATTAACTCAAGCAAGTTAGAGGAATTAGACTCATGATGTCTGTGAAATGGTTCAACATGTTTCTTACCACACAAACAACTTTCACAAGATCCATGGTATGATTTTTAACTTAGGAGTCCTATAACAAGGTTAAGACAAGATATTTCAAATACACATTTAAAGTTCACATGCCCAAGCCTTTCATGTCATAATTGAACATTACAAAAAGAATAAGAAATACAAGATTCATCACCGGATCTTTCAAAGATATATAATCCATTCTTTTAAAAACTAGCTTCACTAATCTTACCAAGATCTTTCCATACCATTTATATTTTACTAACATAACTTTGCAGTTTTTCCTAGTTAGTTGAGAACAAGATAAAATATTTTTCTTTAAATTAGGAATAAATAAAACATTACTAATGGTTCATGTTATCCAATTTTCCCCTTAGGCGAAATTGGACAAACATGACCTTGCACAAAGAAAAATGAGGGATCGATTCAGCTAAGGCATATCACACTTCAAGACTAGCCGAACAGTTGAAGATGGTCGAGCACTTTGCAGATGATTTTGGGAAATGAAGAAGCTCGAGAAGTCCAAAATTATGACTTTGGAGGTGGGGTTGTTCAGAGTTAGGCCGAAATGAAATTTGGGGACTCGGCAGAAAAGGAACGCGAAAAAAGGGAGTCGAAAGTCTGAAACTCGAAGTCTGAAATTCAGACTTTGGGCTTTCGGGATTTCGGAGGTTTTATGTGCCAAGTGGATAATCTAACACCAAAACCCAAAGTCCCAAAACCCTAAAGCCTAAAGTCCCAAAACCCAAAGTCCTGAAACCCTGAAACCACAAGCCCAAAGTCCCGAAACCCCAAAACCCGAAGTCCTAAAACCCCGAAAACGAAGTCCCGAAATCTGAAGTCCCAAAACCCTCAAACCACGAAGTTCAAACCCAAAGTCCCAAAATGTAAAGGTCTGAAACCTGAAGTTTGAATTTTGGACTTCAAGGTTTTGGCGCTTTCAGAACGTTGAAGCCCCAATGCACAAAAATCAAAACTTGAAGTTTGAAACCCGAAAGTCTGAATTTTAGACTTCGAGGTTTTGGAGTTTGGAGGTTTCACAAACTCAAGTGGATGAACAGTAAGCCAAACTCCAAAATCAAAATTCCTAAACTTTTGAATCCCAAAGGTTCAAAATTTTAGATTTTGGAGGATGCAATGTAATTGAGTCTGAAAAAGAGAGCTAACCACTCGCATTTATTACAGTATGGCACCCTCATTTTCAGATGGCTATAACTTTTGACTAGAAGCTCGGATTTACACAAAACCAGAATTTTTAAAAATTTCTCAGTGTCCTCAACACAACTACAACTAGTTTTCTTAATTTTAGTAAGGCTAAGTATTTAAAAATGAAGAAATACAAAGTATGCCATTTTAGAGGGTTTTCCAGGTTTCTCACCTACCCAAATGATGAGGTATGGGTTTCATTTCTTCTCCAATAAGGTAAAGTACAAGGAGGTATGGGTTTTGCAGTGGCATCCATCATTATTGTAGGTGATTTTAATGCATTTTAGGGTGGTTGAAGTAATATTTCAAATTCCTTCTCTCTCCTTCTCTCATTCTTCCTATATATTGTAAGGAGGGGCTCATTTCAAAAGGTTGGAAAACTTGTATATGCCCCTCCCTTATTTCTTATCTGTAAGAGATTTGTGGAGATTTCAAACCTCCCTATTGAACATTGCAATGTAAAATCTATGCCTTTGGCCCTAAATGTGATGTATTGTATCAAATTTGAGAGAAATAAAATTGGATCTATGGATGCTTCAAACCCTCTTTTGTGTTATATTGCAACTTTCGATCTTTCATTGCATGCAAGGTTATTGTGTATGGTTTTTGTTTTCATTACAAGGTTCTGGTAGTGTTGTGTTTATTATGTAGGTTGTTCAACATCCTTCTTGGTGCATCACCTTCCCTTAGAGTAGGTTTTAATTTTCATGCATTTTCTCTATCTTGTCTCCTTGGAAATATTAGATTAGGGTTAGATCTGTAACTCTCTACACTTTGGAGTAGTTGGCACTAGGATAGGATAGGAAGTCAGCCTTCTCTCGAAGATCTTTCTGATTGCAAAGTCCCACACTTTGGGAAAATCTCCATGTTATGAAATCACATTGACAATTTCAATCTATTGAGTTGTAAACAATCCAGTGTCATGATTACGCATCAACGGTTCCATTTGCTAACTTAACATTACCACAACATTCAGACCTAATGACAAAATTATCACTTAGATATATATTCTTATGAAATTATACAAAATCAAAAATAATTATATGAATATATGGCATATGCCTAGATGCACCACTATCTAGAATCCATTCATTGTCATTAGAGGTTGAAAGAGTAGTATAAAGAGAAATAGTTTTCTCAACATTATTAGCTTGATTTTTAGATTGATTCTGATTTCTATTCTTCTTCTTTTTATTGTTGAAGTTTTTATTTTTAGAATTATTATGAACCTTATTAACTTTAGAATAAAAATCAGCCGTTTTATGACCAGATTTACCACATGTGCTACATCTGCCATCAAACTTTAACTTAAAATTTTGATTATTCTTAGGATTGAACTTATATTTAAAGTTTGATTGTTGATTATTATTGTTGTTTTTGTTATTTTTAAATGATTTCTAGTTTTGGGAGAATATTGCCTTAGAGACATTCTCTTTTCAGTTAAATTTATTCATTACACTTTCTTATTGAATGAGTAGAGAAAAAAGGTATCTAAATCAGGTAAATCGGACTCATTTTTATACTTAGAATTCAAAATAGAAATGTAATTTCTAAATTTTTCATGTATATTAATCTGAATAATAAAATACAACTTATCTTGAAATACTTCACAATTACAACCATATAACTGAGTCTTAATGTTCATAATCTTATCTAGATGATTGACTATCATTTCATCTCCTTTCATTGGAGTTGTAAACAGTTCCATGATTAGTTTTATTATCTTAGAAATGTGACTACCTTCATGCATAGTTTTCAATTGAATCCATGCATCATCTAGAGACTCCATGTGTCATATATGCAACAAGAATTCATCTTTGAAACTTTTCAATCAAATGGACAAGGCCTCTTAGATTTTTTGGAATAATATACTCAAGTTTTCAGGTGTATCTTGTCTCCCAGTAGGTCTCTTTTCAATACCACTAACTAGATCCCAAAGCTTTCTTAACATAAAGACAAATTTAAGCCTAACTCTCCAAATACTATAGTTATTATCATTTCACAACGTATATTTATCTATGAAGAAATTAGATGAACTAGCCATATTAAAAAAACTTATCAAATTTGGAACAACTAGTGTTATGCATGTTTTAACAGTTATAGATATCTGCAGTTAGAAGAAAATAAATTTGTGTGGATTTGAAACAAAGGGAAATGCATGCAACTTAATAACCACACTCAAACAAGGTATGTGAACTAATAAGGAAGGGCACGAAATACAAATAATAAGCCACGAGAGGATGCAAGGCAATAGATAAAAGGATAAAGATTTTTCAAAAGTTAAAAGACACATAACAACGAAAATATGTTTCGTAGGTTTTCTAACTTTTAGTGTTTCATGGAATGGTAAGGTGAAATCCATGGAACAAAGGAATACCCACGGGACAAGAAAAACAGTTACCTGCGGACTTGAAGAAATGAAGTTTTTACAAATTGATGAAAATCCTTAAAAAGGATATGCAATGACTAAGGATAAGTTATGAAGGATAAAAATAATTTTGTGAGGACACGTGAGGTAACACACAAGAAGTTATAGCTTATCCAAGTTCAAAAGTCACAAAATAAAGAACCAATGTCTCATAGGTTTTTGAATTTTTAGTGTTTCATGGAAAAATAAGAAAAATCCATGGAACAAAGGAACGTGCAAAAAAATGCGAGAATAAAGAATTTTTACCACAAGCCACAAAAAAATTCTGCACAATAAAGTAAATAAAAATTCATGCAACACACAACAATCCATGAAATAAGTAAATAAGTCATGTGACAAAGCAGAGAGCCATGGAGCAAAGAAAATTTGTGCAACACTTAACAAGTGGAAAAAGACCTAAATAAGTCGTAGAGAAATTTGAGGAAAATTCGCACAACACACAGAGAAAATCGTGAAAGATTGGAAAACACCAAAGAAGGTCGTGGATGATCAAAAACATAATTTCATTCACTCATAAGGTTGTGGGAGAAATGAAATCAAGTACACATTTTTTTTAATCTTCCAAACTTAATTTGAACTTTCAAAACTTCCAACTTTAATGAAGTTAACAGGGTTTGGATTTTTGCACCTGTAGATTTTGAAACAACCGCAAAGCAAAAACCAAGGTTTCACATATTTTGAAAGTTTCCAATATTCTTCACATTTGTAAATCACAAACAACCATATCTTTCCTACACATGCATAAACACCAACTTCAATACCATGTTAGGAAATGCAGGGGATAAATGATATTATATATTATAGATCCACCATATTAAATTGCCAAATATTATAGTTTATGAATGTACAATAACTTATAATGAATTAACTCGTAGATTTAGTTATAGATAACATAATATAGATTGCAGTCAATAATAGTGAAAGTAAATGAACACAACACAACACAAAACACAAGATTTAAGTAGGAAAACCTTTCAATAAAAAACACACTGAAAAATCACTTATCTTTATTGAGAATATGTATTTCACCCAACACTCCCACTATTTCCTTAAATCCACAACAATTACACCTTCAAGGAGGAATTATAAATTGTCATATGCATTCGATCATGTATAGAGATGAACCTTCATATCATTAGCATCATGTATTATTAAGTTTCTCACATATACATCTCACATTATTTACATTCATATGTCACACCTCTTTTGTGTTGTGTGTGTATCCAACCTCAAATAGATCACCATGATTTATATCAATGCGGGTATCCTATTTGGGTCACTCTTATATTTTAAATTCAAAAACTACCAATGTAGTATGTGGATTCCTCCATTCTTATATGTTAAACATAAGTTTTATTCCATGACCATTAGCCTTTAGAAAGTTTCTATTAAGCCGATTCCCACTTAATATTACAGACCCCAACAAGTTGAAAAAATAACCAAATAAGGCCATGAGGTATTTTTTTGCTAAATTTAATAGTTTGTTCTACAAGATTCCTAAAGTTTCAAGGCCTAATAAATAAAACCAATTAAGGCTCTTCAAAAATGCTCAATTTCCATAGAATATCTCAACCCACTACCTTATATGAGTCCCAAGAACTCAATTGATGTATATGATGACCTCATTATGTCCGGGAAAATCGGGAAAGGGTCGCACAAAGATAAGGGTCGACTTCTTGTTTTGGAACTACGCACCCTTTAGTGAAAAAACTTTCCAATGACTTGCTCACTCTCAAAAACAACAACTCACTCAAAGCACCCCATATAAATATATCCCAAGGAAAAATGATCCAAATCAAAATCAAAATTAGAACTGAAATAGGATTACCAAAGGATAAAGAACACTTAAAGCTCCACCTATGAATGTGGCTTATGAGATACATTCAGATGAGGAAAATGTGGAAGAGGATGCTTCATAATAAGAAGAAGAAAGTGAACTTCTCATTTAAGAGATAGGCTCAGAATTTTTCTTCTTTGAATATGCATCTTCTTCTGAGGATGAATATGAAGATATTGTAGCTGACATGAACAACCATTCTTGTGTTGTTTTCACACATTCTAAAACTCTTGAAAAAATAAATCATCCTGGGCATGTAGAAAGGGATAAAGAGTACCTACTAAAGGTGACTCTACAACAATTAAAAATAGTAAATAAGCAAGGTTCTCCACTCTCAACATCCTTATAGTTAGCTAAGAAGAAGCTCAAATCTTTATCTTCTCCCAACACATCTACTCCTAGTAATTCAAGTACTTCCACTCATTCTAAGAATAATGATTTTACTATTGTATCTCAAAAGAGTAATGAAAAATCTGCATCTACTATCCCTAAAGTAAGTCAACCTTCTCCTAGTGTTTCTAATGTTCCCAAAAATGCTTCTTCTACTTTTGATATCCTTGATCATGTAAAGAAAGCTAAGCTTCAATTTTCAAGCCGAAATATCTACAAATTCATCTTGAACAATTTGATAAGTTGGTCAAATTTATCAAAGGTGGTAACTCAAAATAAAATGTGTCACCCAATTCTAAAGGTTTACTCCCCACTCCCATGTAAATAAAAATCCATAATCTCTTAGCTTATGCCCCTTCATCCACCAACAAGATTAAGCCTTTTTATGTTTCCTTATTGATCAATGGATACCGATTAAATAATTATATTATTGACTTTGGTGCATTTGAAAATTTCATGCTCGCTTAAGTTGTTCAAGATCTTAGCTTAAGTCCCTCCCGAGCATTCATTCATTGATACTCAATGGAAACAAAGGAAGTCCCTCTTGTTGGTAGGATTAAAGATGCACAATTTTTTTGTAGCTTTTCTTGAAAAGTGAGTAAATGTGAAAATTTTGGTGGCAGACATGTCGGCTACCTATGGTATGCTTCTTATCATAAGTTTTGGTTGAGATGTTGGAGGATAAGTACAAATGGACTGGTCTTCTGCTTCAATACCAATCAAGAATTAAATAAAGAAACTTCTCCCCAAACCAAAAATGAAATATACGGTTCATAAATCTAATGATTCCATAGCACAAATCCTATTCCAAAGTAAGGAAAGTGGAAAGGTTCCTTTTAAAGATAGAGGCAATGGAAATTATTTTATGAGTTTTAAGCAAGATGAAGATTTTCCCATCCTTGAAGAAATCCCAACTGAAATTTCCAATGAGGTTTGGAATATGGATTTTGATGGAAGTTTATCATCAACCGAGTCGAGAGATGGAATTGTTTTTTCTTCTCCATGAGGAGATTTACTTCCTTCATCATACAAGCTGTAATTTTCCACTACCAACAACACCGTTGAATATGAAGCCTTGTTGTTTAGATTACAAGTCGTCAAAGAAATGGGAATCAAGAAGCTTGTAGTGCAAAGAGATTGGAGCTTGCTTTGTAAAATAGGTAAGAGATTTGTTCCAAGTGAAAAAATCTCATCTTCATCATTATAAAAATAGATTGTGTGACCGCATAGAATTTTTTTATGCATTTGATATCAAAATAGTCACTCGTGATCAAAATAGTAAAGTTGATTCATTGTAAATGTCTACCTCTCTAATGATTCCCTGTCTCAATTTTTTTGAACACAAGTATTCATTGGAAATGGTTTTGCATCCAAGTGTGTCCGATGACTCGAGAGATGGAAAGTGTTCAATGACGATGGTCATATTTTTTCTTTCTTTGCAACAAATTGGTAATTTGTGTCTTTGTATTTTGAAGAAAATGACACACTCTGATGTAGGGCATCTTCAAAAAGCATCAAAAATTTTAATTTCTCAATCTAATCATTTTTATGAGGTCAAGACAAGTGTATTAGGGTATATTTAAGTCATGAGAAGAAGGTTAGGTAGAGTCTTAAATATTGAAACTTCAAATTTATGTTTTCCTCCAAATGGAAATTCAAATTCCAAAAACATGTAAAAGAGTCCAATGAACTTGTCAAGGGTATAGAATTGGTTATATTATTGAATACATGTCCTAGGGGTGATATGAGGTATAAAATTTTGAAAAAATGATGTATATGCCAACTTTGACAATGTATGAGCATGAGAGGTATTGATGAGTCACCAATAGTAGTTAGGTTACAAAATAAGAAGTTGAAAAGGAAGAGAATTCAAATGCATCGGGAGTTAGTTAAAATGAGAAAAGGGAGAGGAATTTGAGAGATCATTACTCAAGGAATGAGGGGGTCATAGGAAGGAGAAATGGAAGAGAAAAACACAATTTTGTAAGAAAGTTACAGTATATACATAATAAACTTTTTTTTTTGTTTGATATCTTACCTTGTCATGAATGTCTCTAAATTTTGTGATTCAAGAGATTATATGATTTCCTTATTTTAATTTGGAGAGTAATTTTTTAATCCTTGTAGGAGGATTGGTGAAAGGATGAGTTGAACTACTTGTTTCTTGGCTTGAAAATTGATACAAAGTGACTGTGTATGCAAGTTTTAATGATCTATTTTGGGACAACAGCGATAAATTTTGCATATAATTTCCAAATGACTCAAAATTTGGTTTTTAGGTGAAAAAGGTCATTATCCATATGGGTTTTTAATATTTTACATTAATTCTTGTTATTTTTGAAGTTTTGAAGTATTTCCTATCTGGACTAAGAATGCATGCAAATTGTTTGATATAATGGTTATGCTGAAAAACAATCATAACTTTTAAATTACATAATGAAAATGGATTAAATTTGGAATATATGTTCCTTATAGAGACTCCTAAAATATATAAAATTTATAGATAAATTTGCCTTGTGCAGTAAAATATATTCATGATGAGAAAATAGTTACTGACTTGTTTGTTCTTGAGAGCACAAGAATGGTGATTTTGGAAAAATAGGTGAAGTTTGATGGTTTAATTATTTTTAAGTAAAATTTAAGGTTTAATTAAAATTTTATTTTAAAAAATTAATAGGTTAAAAGCATTAAGGGGGTCATTTAAGGCTAAAAGGAAAAAGCTACTTGTTTGGGATAAGAACCAGTGAAGAAAGTGTGAAGAGTCAATAGAGGAAGGTAAGAGATGGTAAGTTTTGTATGAAGAATGATCATCTTGATTGTTGAAATGACATGGGATGTAGGGTATGAGGTTTATAGAACATATTATGGTGTTTTTGAAAGCCACTTAAGGTGATTTTTGTCAATTTTTACAAACTAGAGCCATTTTAGGCTTCTTGGTGAAGATCCTCATCTGCAGAGCTTGGTGTAAGGTTGTTGTTGATTCCTCCTAATATATTTAACGTGTGATTAAATGTATATTTATCTACATAATTTTGGTATCAAATCATGAGTTTCTTGTTGAAATTTGAATATTGATTCTTGGTTGTGGCTAATCGTGCATTGTGTGAGTGTGTGTAGTGGAAAGTGACAAGTTGAAGTGAAAGTATGAGACTGAAAGAAGAGTGAAATTTGAGCCAAAATAGCATGTAATAATCCTAGGTGAGGTACTTGAAGAGGTAAGGTGAAAAATAATTTCTTGCTTGAAAAAAATAGAGAGGAAAAGAGAGAGGAAGAGGTTGACAACAAGAAGAATGAAGAAAATATCCATGAAGAGCTCTCAAAATAAGTCAAGAACCATGGATACATAGTGCCTAAACGGATGCAAAGATTAGCGTAAAAGGGAGTAGAGATCGATCCCAAGCAAACAAATGAGAAAACAAGTGCACAAGAGGCAAGAAAGAGAGAGAAAATAGACTTATTGAAGACACAAGAAAATCACAATGCAGACAAGAATGATATGGAAAAGGAAGGAGACAAGTAAGGTAAAATAAAAAGAGGATGGAATGATGAAGAAATATGGAGAAGCGATAGAAGAAAAACAAATTTCAGAGGTTAAGGAATAAAAGAATGCAAAATTTGAAAACAAGGTAAGCAAATTTGATGATTTGTTGGTTGATATTGATACTTCATTGAGTGAATTTCGTTAGGAAATAAGGGATAAAATATGCGGAATAATCCTCACGTAATCGCAATAAGATAGAAACTAATATGCAGAAATTATTACAGATCTCAAATAAAATTACAGAATAAAATAACACAACACAAAGAGAAAGTATTTAACGTGGTTCACCCAATTTGGGCTACGCCCTGTCAACACTAAAATTTTCCTCCATAATTTCTATTTCATTAATGTATGTATTAGGAATAGGATGTTGTTAAGTATAATTAGTAGTAGCGTCCGATAGAAGATAACAATGCCACAAGATGCAGTGTCGCCAATAATGTGGAGTACAGAATGAGTCAAAGTACAATAGGAATGTTGTAAAAAGTAAATATTTGTCGTAAGTGGTCCAGTAATGTTAAAATGTCAAAGTTTGGGTAATTAGAGAAGTAGGGTCTACATGATTAGGAATTAGAAATATTATATTGGTAATAAGGACAAGGAGTGAGGTCATAAATATTTTGTGTATTTTATTTGTAAAAAGTCTAAAAATGTGGAACCCATGTAAAATGATAAGGTTTATCTTATCTTAAGAGATAAGCTTACATGTACAGATAAGAGTTAAGGTATGGAATATGATTCGTCAGAGTGGATTTCTTATCCTATCTTAGAGATAGGATGGATAAGCTCCTGAAGTTCTATAAATAGAGAGGCCACCCCCCTCATTTAGCATAGAAAGAAGTAGTGAGAAATATTGTAGGAAGTGTGCGAAGGAAGCCATCAGTTAAAGGTGTGTTGAAGAAGCCATCAAGAGGTGTAATTGTAAAGTTTCTCCCATAGTCTTGTTGAAGTATCTCATGGGTGAGATTGTAACAGTTTCATGTTAATATTATAATTTATTTTGATATTTCAGATTTTTCGTCATTCTGTCTTATCATAGTCAATGGTATTCTTGTGTTCGGTTGTTGTTTTGCTTCCAGATTACATCCACCAAACTAAAGTCTGTGCATTAGTAAATAATCATAGCACGAGGAGTTCCCGGTGAAGAATTATCATTGTGCCGGATTGGTGATGACAGTCCACCAAGAATCACTTGCTCAGATTTTATTACAAGCCACTTCTCTCTCAATATAATACCCAGATCCGTTTGAAGCTATGCTCAACAAACTCTACAGAA
The DNA here is from genome assembly GCA_018340775.1 of Taxus wallichiana var. yunnanensis. Taxonomy (NCBI): domain Eukaryota; kingdom Viridiplantae; phylum Streptophyta; class Pinopsida; order Cupressales; family Taxaceae; genus Taxus; species Taxus wallichiana. The sequence continues at coordinate 836,507,532 of CM031237.1, read as the reverse complement.
TTCACAGCCGAATTCAAAACACATCTGCAATACATTTGCTTATACATCTATCATATGCATAAGACCATATAAATAGACAACTGCTTAAGCAGTTTTACAAAACCGTGGGTATCAAAACCATGGGCAAAACCCGTCCCATAAACCTATGGGTCAAAAAACTCGCCCATATGAGAAAAGCACGTTTCCGATATGTCGGGTGCATTTTTCGAGGCCAAAAAAATTTACGCCTAAAAAAAAATTCGGGGCCCGACCCGCCCCGAACCCCGGCGAGGATACATGAAAAGTGTACAGTACTCTTAGTGTACAGTCTTCAACACTTTCACACATGAAAACAGGCTCCACAACCTAACAATCTCCCACTTGGAGACTAGTTTTCCTCTAAGAAAGCTTCTCAACCCTTCACTAGTTTCTGTGAAGACCAACCAAAGCTGAACACAACTTTAGTTTTTCCCTTGTGACCACCTTGGTCATCATGTCTACAGGATTTTGACTGGTATGAATCTTCTCCAACTTCAACTTCTCTTCCTCCAAAGTTGTCCTGATGAAATGGTACCTTAACTATATATGCTTTGTCCTAGAGTGGAAAGCAGAGTTCTTAGCTAGGTGTATAGCACTCTGACTATCACTATGCAGCTTACATTCCTCTTGCTTATGCCCCAACTCCTCAAGCAATTGTTGTAACCAAATCATCTCTTTGCTTGTCTCTATGGTAGCAACATATTCAGCCTCTATGGTTGACAAATCCACAGCCTTCGTAGTCGTGAAATCCAACTCACTTGTTGTCCCACCTACAAAGTGTAAATATAACCTCGTCGTGCTCCTCCCGTTGTCTACATCTCCACCATATCGAATCTACATAACCACGTAAAGTGGTGTTTGATCCATCTGTAGCACAAAACTGTCCCCATGGTCCCTCTCAAATACCGAAGGATCCACTTTACTGCTTGCCAATGCTCTTTACCTGGATCACTCATAAATCTACTCACAGCTCCCACTGCATGGGCAATATCAGGCCTAGTGCATACCATAGCATACATCAAACTACCAACCGCTGATGAGTAAGGTACCTTGGAAATTTGGTTTCTCTCCTGCTCTGTCTTGGGACACTACTCCTTTGATAACTTGAAATGGCCTGCCAAAGGAGTCCCAACCGGTTTAGCATCTTGCATATTAAACCTCTCCAAGACCTTCTTAATGTACTCTTCTTGAGATAAAGTCAACTTTTGTTCCTTCCTATCCCGAGATATCCTCATACCAAGGATTTGTTTGGCTGCACCCAAATCCTTCATAGCAAATGATTCACTTAGCTACTTCTTGAGTACTTTTATTTCCTGCATGTTTTTACCTGCAACCAACATGTCATCAACATACAAACACAGGATAATATAACTTCCATCCTCAAATTTCTTTGTATACACACAATGGTCAGAATGACATCTGATATAACCTTGCTCCATCATGAAGCTATCAAATTTCTTATACCATTGACATGGAGCTTGTTTCAGGCCATACAAGCTCTTCTTCAGTTTGCACACCATCTCCTCTTTACCTTTGACTTCATATCCTTCTGGTTGCTGCATATATAGCTCCTCCTCCAAATCGCCATGGAGAAATGCAGTCTTTACATCTAACTATTCTAAGTGCAAGTCTTCTGCTGCCACTATTCCAAGAACAGTTCTGATAGAAGTCATTTTTACTACAGGAGAAAAATCTCATCAAAATCTATACCTTGTTTCATGCAAACCCCTTGACCTCCAACCGGGCCTTATATATTTTCTTTCCTCCTTCATTTTTAACTATGTACACCCACTTGTTCTCGCAATGCTCTTTTGCCTTTCGGTAGCTTCACCAAATCCCAAGTCTGGTTCTCCATGAGAGACTTATGCTCCTCATCCATGGCTTGCTCCCACTTCTTACTAGCATCTACCTGCATTGCTTCATCAAAGCTCTCTAGCTCTCCACTATCAGTGAGTAATAAATAATAAAGAGAAGGAGAAAACCGTTTGAGTTTTTTTTACCCTAGAAGACCTCCTCACCGTAGGAGTTTGGGGTTCTGTTGAGTAGGTTCCCGAACCGATTCATGGGTCACTTTCCCATCCGGAAGATCCTCTACCACTGCATATTCTTTCTTTTGGATTCTTCCCTGTTTTCCTAATTGTTGCTTATACATGACTTTCTCATTAAAGACCACATCCCTAGACCGAATGATTTTCTTGTCCTTAATACTCCAACATTTAAACCCAAAGTCATCACCACCATAACCAATGAAAGTACATTTTTCTGATTTAGCCTCTAGCTTGGTCCTATCATCCTTGTCTATATGAACAAACACTTCACATCCAAAGACTCTAAGAAATGAATAATCAACTTTCTTACCATACCATGCCTCCTCAGGTATGCCTCCATCCAAGGCACTTGAGGGTCCTCTGTTTATCAAGTACACAGCTGTGCTCACCGCTTCTGCCCAAAAAGAAAGAGGCAGTCCTGCATGTAACCTCATGCTCCTAGCACATTCCATTATTGTTCTGTTCATCCTTTCTGATACCCCATTCTACTGTGGAGTTCCTAGAACTATCTTTTGCTGCATGGATTCCATTCTTAGAACAATAATCATTAAATTCATTGTTGCAATACTCCCCTCCATTATCTGACCTGAGACATTTTAGCTTAAGACCTGTTTCATTCTCTACCAAGGCTTTCCATTTAACAAAAGTTTCAAATACATCAGATTTGTTTCTAATACAATAAACCTAAACTTTCCTTGTTGCATCATCAATAAAAGTGACATAATAACTTGAACCCCCAAGAGATGATACCTGAGCTGGCCCCCACACATCGAATGTACCAGCTCTAACTTAATCTCTTTCTTTGTAGGTCCAACCTTGAGAAACCTTACTCACTTTTGTTTCCCATATATGCAGCTTCTCACGTAAATCTAAACATGTTTCGTATATCCAAGCAAATTCTTCTTTATGATGTCCATGCCCTTATGGCTCATATGACCGAGCCTATAGTGCCATAATGTTGTCAGATCTCGCATCCGAAGCTACAAGATTACAATCATTAGTACTATCAGTGGTTAAATAAAAGGTTCCAACCTTCTTACCTCTTGCCACCACAAGAGCACCCTTAGTAACCTTCCAAGAGTTAGTTTGTAAATATCACAAAGACAACTATCACTTCCCAATTGCCCCGCCAATATCAAATTTTCTCTTTAATGTAGGCACATGTCCGACATCCTTCAATAGCCATGTATTCCCATTTTGCATCTTAACATGAAGAATGTAACCTTTTCCAACTATACTGCAAGGCTCATCATCACCAAGAAAAACATGCCCAAAATCCCCTTGAACATAATCAACAAAATAATGCCTATGTGGAGTAGCATGAAAAGAAGCCCCTAAATCTAAAACCCAAGATTCAGTAATATTATGCAAAGAAAGAATCAAAGCATCCTAGCATACATTACCCGATGCCACATTTGCCTCCTTGTTTTCTTCCTGTTGTTTCTTCTTATCCCGAAGCTCCCAACAATCCTTCGCATGCCCAAGCTTTCCACAATTCCAAAGATACAATCTTGTTATTGGATTTTGACCTTGCCCGATCTTTTGATTTTCCACGGTTTCCTCTATTCTTCTGTCTCCCTCTAGTTTCCACATCACAAAGCATTCCTCAAGTAGAAGATTCCCAGAGCTTTTCTTCGCATTTCCTCACTTAGAATCACCCCTACAACATCCTCAAACTTCAACTTTGAGTTAGCTGGAACCGAGTTACTTACCGCCATTACCAGGCTATTCCAACTCTCAGGTAAAGAGCACAAAATTAATAAAGCCCTAACTTCTTCATCAAATTCTATTATAACTGAAGCTAGCATATTCACAACCGTATTGAAATCATTTAAATGATCTGCTACTGAACTATTCTCAGACATCTTCATATTAAACAACTTTTTCATTAAAAATATCTTATTAGAGGCAGAGGGTTTTTCATACAACTTCCCTAATGCATCCATTAGATCTTTTGTAGTCTTTTCCTTTGAGACATTAAATAATACCGAAGATGCAAGACTCATCCGGATCGTTCCAAGTGCTTTCCTATCCAACAAATCCCATTCCGCATCTATCATACTCGAGGGTTTGTTCACCTTCTCAGACAATGGAGTATAAAGATCCTTTTGATAAAGGTAATCTTCCATCTGCATCTTCCAAAGACTGAAATTCTGCCCGTTGAATTTATCAACCCTAGATTTTCCTTTATCTGCCATAGCTCCCACTCAAGCTAAAACTTTCCCTGCGATTCAACACTTCAGCAAACCAAACTAGGCTCTGATACCAATTGTTAGGAAATAAGGGATAAAATATGCGGAATAATCCCTCACAAAATCGCAACAGTAGAAACTAATATGCAGAAATTATTACAGATCTCAAATAAAATTGCAGAATAAAATAACACAACACAAAGAGACAGTATTTAACGTGGTTCACTCAATTTGGGCTACGTTCACCAAGAAGCACTTGCTCGATTTTATTACAAGCCACCGCTCTCTCAATACAATACCTAGATCCGTTTGGAGCTATGCTCAACAAACTCTACGAGAATTCATGACCAAATTCAAAACACATCTGCAATACATTTGCTTGTACATCTATCATATGCATAAGACCATATAAATAGACAACTGCTTAAGCAGTTTTACAAAACCGTGGGTATCAAAACCATGGGAAAAACCTGTCCCATAAACCTATGGGTCAAAAAACTCGCCCATATGAGAAAAGCACGTTTCCCGATATGTCGGGTGCATTTTTCGAGGCCAAAAAATTTTACGCCTAAAAAAAAAAATTCAGGTGTCGCCCGGCCCCGAACCCCGGCGAGGATACATGAAAAGTGTACAGTACTCTTAGTGTACAGTCTTCAACACTTTCACACATGAAAACAGGCTCCACAACCTAACAAATTCCTTGAAATTATACAAGAAGACTTTATTTTTACATTTGATAATTATGAGTATGATGAAAAACAAGAATGTGATGAAGTTTTCATAGATGAGATAGATTATATATTCCCAGTTTGTTAGATGATATGGATGGAAAAGAGTAGCTGAAGAAGAGATGGTTTCTTGGGCATGTAATGGACAAAATGAAAGCAAAGAAGGTATAAACACAGTTTAGAGTAGCCTAAAGCATGGTGGTGAGTGAGAGAAAACAAGAAATGAGGTAATATAATGAATATTATACCAAATCAAAGGATGAATACATGATGGATAGAAGCTATATAGAGATGAAGATAGTTAAGAAGCATGAAGAAGAATGTATATTTTATGTTATTGTGTTTGTGTGTGTAGGTACAAAGGATGGAAGATTGAGAATGATAAAATTCAAGATGGAATTTAAGAAGAAAAGAAGACAATTGAAATAAAATGGAAGGACAAAGAGAAAATTATAGGATCCATGTGTACATGAGGCAAACAAGGACAGTGGGAGTAAGGAAATAAGACCAAGAATAAGCAAAAATGATCAAGACTCGGCTATGAAAACAAAGGACATGGACACTTTTCTCCACCTTTGGAGTATGATGAAGGGCATCTTCAAACAGCATTAAAATTTTTAATTTCTCAATATAATCATGTGTATGAGGTCAAGACAAGTGTATTATGGTATATTCAATTCATGAGAAGAAGGTTAGGTGGAGTCTTAAAGCTCGAAACTTCAAATTTATGTTTTCCCTCCAAATGGACATTCAAATTCCAAAAACATGTACAAGATTCCAATGAGCTTTTCAAGGGTATGAACATGGTTATATGATTGAATACATGTCCTAGGGGTGATATGATGTATAAAATGTTGAAAAAATGATGTATATGCCAAATTTGACAATGTATGAGCATGAGAGGTATTGATGAGTCATCAATAGTAGTTAGGTTATAAAATAATAAGTTGAAAAGGAAGAGAATTCAAATGCGTGAGGGAGTTAGTTGAAAGGAGGAAAGGGAGAGGAAGTGGAGAAATAATTCCTCAAGGAAGGTGGAAATCAAAGGAAGGAGAAATGGAAGAGAAAAACACAATTTGTAAGAAAGTTACAGTATATACATAATAAACTCTATTTTTTGTGTGATATCTTATCTTGTCATGAATGTCTCTAAATTTTGTGATTCAAGAGATTAGGGTATTTCCATATTTGAATTTGGAGATTCAGTTTTAATCCTGTAGGAGGATTGGTGAAAGGATGAGTTGAACTACTTGTTTATTGGCTTGAAAATTGATACAGTGACTGTGTATGCAAGTTTTAATGATCTATTTTGGGACAATAGCGATAAATTTTTCATATAATTTCAAAAAGACTCCAAATACGTTTTTTGGGTGTAAAATGTCATTATCTAGATGGGTTTGTAATATTTTACATTAATTCTGATTATTTTTGGAGTTGTGAAGTATTTCCTATTTGGACTGAAAATGCATGTAAATTGTTTGACATAATGTCTTCCTAGGAAAAAAGTCAAAACTTTTAAATTCCATGATGAAAATGGATAAAATTTGGAACATATGTTCCTAGATACTCCTAAAATATATCAAATTTGTAGATCAATTTTCCTTGTGCAGAAAAATATATTCATGACAAAAATTTGTTGCAAATTGTTTGTTCTTAAGAGCACAAAAATATCATTTTGGCAAAATAGGTGAAGTTTGATGGTTTGATTATTTTAAGTCAAGTTGATTATTGAAATAACATTGGATTGAAGCATGGAATTGGATAAAGGAATTAAGTTAGGTCATTGAAGGGTAAAAAGGCATAAAAAGCTACTTGTTTGGGATAAGAACTAGTGAAGAAAGTGTGAATAGCAAATAGAGGAAGGTAAGATATGGTGAGTTTTTCATGAAGAATGATCATCTTGATTTATAAAATGAAATTGGATGCAGGGTATGATGTTTATAGAATAGAGTATGGTGTTTCTGAAAGCCACTTCGGGTGATTTTTGTCAATTTTTGCAAACTAGAGCCATTTTAGGCTTCTTGGTGAAGATCCTCATCTACAGAGCTTGGTGTAAGGTTGTTGTTGATTCCTCCCAATATATTGAATGTGTGATGAAATTTATATTTCTCTACATCACACTCCCAAGGGTGTTTACTACCAATGATAGTGATAGTACAAAATGTGATCAAGTTGATGATGATGATGTGATTCAACTAAAAGGAAATAGGATTTGAAAGGATTGGTTTCACTAGAAAATTTGTTTGATAAACATGATAGGTTCATTCATGGAAAAGATAAGTATCAACCCATATCTTCTACTGAATATAAAATAAATAAATATTAGAACAAGTGAGAAACCAAGGATGGTAAATATCGCAAGCAAGTGTTATTCACACGAGAAATGCATAAACTTCTCAACTTTGTTGAAGAAATAATCTAATTTTCTAGCCTATTTATACGATGATCTTAAGTCCTTTCAACCGCAATCTATGCAACACTCTATTTCATTAAAACTTGATGAAAAGGAATTTGATAGAAGTAATGAAAATACAATCCCAAAATCATTAGAACCATCAAAGAAGAAGATGTAAAACTACTCAATGCTTGCATCATCTTCCCTATCACTCAACATGAATAACCAACATAGTGCCAATAAGAAAGAAGAACAATTGAAATCTACATTTGTGTCGATTTCCATAATTTGAATCAAGCTTTGCTAAAGGATAACTATCCCTTTCTCGTCATGGACCAAATTTTTCAAGTAGTCAACATTCGAAATGACGTACATGCTTGATGGTTTCTTAGGGTGTAATCAAATTGAGGTGGCCAAAGAAGATCAATTCAAAATTGCTTTCACCACCCCTTGGGGTAATTTTTCAAACCATCTTATGCCTTTCGGGATTAATTAATATAGGTACCACTTTCCAAAGAGAAATGGATTTACATTTCAAGGACCTGAGAGGAAAGTGCATAGTGGTATACTTGTATGACCTCACCTTATATTCAAAGAAGATAAGAGAATTTTGATCAGCTACATTAGGTATTGATCTACCGTATAAAACACCATATCTCTCTTAATCTGAATAAGTAAATTTTTGGTGCAATGAAGGAAATATCCTTAGACACATTGTAAGAAAATAAGGTAGAAAATTGATCCAAATATATTTGAATCCATTCAACGATTGTCTCTTCCCATAAACAAACCCAATGTACATTCTTTCTTAGGCAAGGTAAATTTCTTGAGAAGGTCCATTCCTAAATTTCCGATATCACTAAAGAGATTATCAATATGATAAAGCCTAAGGAATCCTTCAAATGGAGAAAAAGAGGTAAATAAGCTTTTGAATCAATCAAATGTGCTATTACAAAGGCAACCACATTTGTGGTCCATCCATACTTTAATAAGGAATTCATTGTTTACTGCTACACCTCCAAGCATACAATATATGTCATCCTTGTTCAAGAGAATGATGAGAAGTTCAATCACCTATTGCATTCATGAGTGCACCATTTAAATTATATAAACTCTATTCACAACATAAGAAGCATGCATATGTAGTGGTACGAGCTTTGAAAAAATTCAAGTTCTACCTCTTGAACTCCCACACCATTTTCATGGCTCCTAGCGAATGTCAAGTCCATTCTTATGGAAGAAGATCTTTGGTGTAAAAATATGGAATTGGGTATCAAAATTTTAGGAGTATTATCTTGATATTAGACCTTATAAACTACCATGAGGTAATGGTTTGTATTAACTCCTTGCTAGAGAAGAATGGGAAAAATTTTCTAACTACTACGAGTATTTTATCAAATACCTTCATCTTGTACTCTTTGTGATTACTAGCAATCCATCGTATGTGGATATTGCATACTTCCTAACTTCAGTGATTGTCTCTAGGTCTAGATAATAATCAAATACGCACTCTTCGCCTAAAATAAGAAAATTATATCATTTGGGAAAGTGTATCGAGATGACACTATCTTAAAGTGCAATGAATAGGAACAACAAAAGTAGATTTTTAAAGTATATAAAGATCATGCATGTGAAGGGAATTTCTAAGATTTGGTTACTACACACAAGATATTGAGAGGTGGTTATTCTTGGCCTACTTCTTCTGGGATTCCTATGAATGGGTTCAAATGTGATCCATGTCAACGGTTTGTAGGAAAGCCAAGGATAGTTACTTTGCCACTTCCGGCCTGTGCTCCTTGAAGAACCTTTCTAACAATGGGGTTTGGCTTTTGTAGGTGTTTTGAATCCACATTATATCTTGTGGTTCATATGTGTATCCTCACCGCCATATACTTTTTCATGAAGTGGGTGGAAGCCATTCCAACCAAGCATGGAAATTTAGAGATGGTGTGTAATTTTTGAAATAAAATATCATTATCAGGTTTGGAGTGCCAAACAAGATAGTAATTGATAATGCTACTTGTTTCTCTTCTATTGAGATTATTAAATTCTTCTACAATCATGGAATTTCATTATCACATTATGTTGATTACTATCTGCAAGGAAATGGACATGAGTCTAGTGACAAGAACATTGTTACTATTGTTTAGAAACAGGTAGATGTTAATAAAAGAGATTGGCATAAAAACTATATGATGCTTTGTGGGTTGATCTGATAATGCCTAAGAAGGCCATAAAAACTTTCCCTATCCAGATGTTGTATGGAGTTGAAGCTCGGATCCCCATTTCACTTTGGAGTTACCTACCTTACAAATGGTAAAATCAATAGATAATGAAGAATACATGGATGCTCTTTACAAAATGATATGCTACTTGGAGAAATTGAAGCGAAGATAGAGAAGTAGTCTTGGATGTTCTTATAAAACACCAATCAAAAGTAAATAAGTTTTTGATAAAAAGGTACAAAATAGAAACTTTCACATTGAATATATTGTCCTACTCTAGGATAATAAATATGAACATAAAGGAATCCACAAGAAGTTTTATTCTCTCGGCTTAGTCCCTTTAAGATACGACACATACGTGGAGAAAACACACACTATCTCGCATAACTTAATGGAACTCCATTAGATTTATCTCATAGTGAGAAGCATTTAAAGTTACACAAGCAATGAGGTTGGTTTTCCCCAACCATGTACTATAGCTCCCTTTTTGTCATGTGTTGGTTGCTTGTACTATTTCATGAAGTGATGACACTATTGCCTAATAGATAAGACAATGGTATGCTCCTCCATGAGATTCCACGAGGTCCATCATTATCACTTATGGTCTCTATCCACAAGCTAGATCCAGATGATGTTATGATAAATGTATAAGATGTAAAATTTAAAATTTTGTTCATGACAACTTAACTCTCACTTGAAAACCTCCTCTCCTAGTCATTGTGAACCCTTCTTCCATCCATCCTATCAATTGTGTAATCCTCATTTTGGCTTAGAGGAATGTGCTAACATGGTTTTCAAATGTGCTTCATGTGTAGGGAAGTATATCTAAATGGATTCATGAATCTATTGAGCTCTAAGGTGGAATACTTGTTCCCATAGGCATAAAAGGGGCTAGTTTTATCCATTTTGCAACAAAAGAATACCCTTCAAATGATAGTTGCAAGACTTCAACCCATCTAGAGAATGTGTAGATGAGTATAGAAGATTTCTAAGGTAGTTTCAAATAATTATGTGAAGTCATGTAGTCTTGGGAATCATCCAAACAAAATTGGGTCATTGAGAGTACAGGAAAGCTATCTTTAATGAGAGAAAGTGAACTTATTTTGGAGATTCAAATAGTTTCGAGAAGAGTTGTAACTCAAAAAAATAATCAATGAAAATATCTCAAAATACACTACATGGTGGATACATCAATTTTGGTCTAAGTCTTCACCACCCTCTGTGATAATCTAAGTTACTTATTTGCTACTCCTTTGTGCTAAAAGGGTGGTTGGGCGTGAAAATAAAATTGTAAGAAGATCATCATGTGTTTTGGAGTCAAAATCATATAATTTTTGGCCTCCAAACTCCAAGATCTGCTCGCATGGCCGAAAAAAAGCACCGTGTTCTATTCTTGTGTTGGTAGGATGACATAAACATAGTTTATAAGCTTGAGCACATTTTTCACCCTCGTTATCCCTTTTTCCCTTGTCCCTTTGAGCAAGGGGACATTAGGTACACAAAAGTGTGCCCCTATAAAATATATAAGTTGTGTCACTTAAGACAATTTAACGTGCTCCATAGGCCACCTTACACTTGCAAAGCATGACCCATTGGCGCACTTTTCACTCTTGTTTTCTCTTGTCCCTTTTCCTTGGTGCATTGGATAGTTGAGGCATAATAGTGTGCCCCTTGTCTTGGATTTAGTTTCGTCACTTAAGATAACTCAACTTTGTTGTTAGGTGGGTTAATAAATCACTTTCTCACTCATTTATTCCCTCATGAAAAATAGACCCATGACGCACTTTTCAATGCATGTTGTCCCTTGTACCATTTTCCTAACATCTAAGGGGACATAAGGGACACAAAAATGTTCCACACCTCCTCTGGTATCCCCTCGTCACATGTAAGACTCATTCTCAACCCTCAAAGACCCATTTATAGTCCCTCCATCTCATTATCATGTTTTCACACGGTGACACATGGCATGATCTGGTGCAAGGAACAATTTGGTTTCCCATCTTACCCCTCCTCTTTTGTCCCCTATTTTTGTCAATGCAGCTCACCCTCCAACCCCCAACCGACCTAGGTTAAGCCTATATGGGTTAAAGGTGAGTTAAAGTGTGGAAGGAGTAAAATTTCCTTATACTTAGCACTTAGTCATTTTTTCAAAATTCAAATTCTTTATTGTTCCCCAAAACTCCATTTTTGTATAGATATGTTGTTGAAATTTCAGAAGCTCCCATGCTTGAAAACATACTTTTGCTCATAAATGCACAACCCCACATCCGATTTCCATAAAACTTCAATGAGCTCTCCTCCTTGTCAAAACACCTCTTCATTAAGTATAATCTCATCCCCATTTATGGTCTAAGTGATTTCTATAGCTAGGAGAAGTTTTCATCCATTGCACTTTCCTTTTCAAATCTACAAAAATCAGTGATTGAAAATCTTAAAATTGGGAGCAGAGCATCTCGGGAAAAAACCTAAACTTTTGAGATTGTTTTCATTCCATTATGACATCTAGAGGTATACCTTCTATAAATATTAATTTGTGTCAGTCCTCACATTCTAAAAAACACTAATTATTAGAAACAAAAAAATTCATTGTCACCATCATCCCTTTCAAGTCAAAAACACTAAAAAGTGACAATTTGATAAACTTGCTAAAATAGACATCTAGGGTGGGACCTGCTAAAAATAGAAAGTGTTGGGATTGGGGTTAAATCATTTGTATCCATTCATACCCCATTTTTTCACCACCTCCATCCATCATGAAGTTCAAATACTCATGTTTGGAGCCAATTTCCATATTAAACATTGAGTATCTCAATGTGGGTGACAGTGATGTAACACACATGGAACTAGAGGATGTAAAAGTAAGAATGCTAAGTGAACCTCATGAACTTGTGGAGGAAAATGTATTCTCAAGAAATCTATTCAAATAAGGTGGTCATCCTTTATCCATTCAAATCATAGAGCTAATCAAGGCTTGTACTCAAAGCACTATGACCCATATTCAAGAACAATCCTAAAGAAATGACAATTTAGTTTTGCAATCCTCACTCCAAAAGGTGTTTATCAATGCATGGAAATTCCTACTTGTAAAAACATGGTAATCATCACTCAGAATAATTCCTCACAAGAATGGGCAAGGAGAAATTTCTACTTGCAAACCTTGCGCTTGATTAGGTCATGGCTTAAACAAGGAAGGAAACCTTCTCGGATCCTTGAGACTTGGTCTCAAGTGAATTTCACAAAGTATACTCGGATGTAATTTTTCTACTAAATATGGTAATGGGAGAAGAAACCACAAAGTACTTCCAAGACTGGATGGCTCAATTCAATTTCGGTGGTCACAGAGAGAGATCAAATGATTGACTCGGGGTAGATCACAAGCAAATAACAATCATTGAAAAATTTTGTAGTTTCCCACCTCTAAGAAGTTCGCAATGACTTATTATATGGTGTATGCCCTTACATACATAAGGCCTTTCCAAGCTCTCTACACTTCACCTAATGTTCCATAGAAGCAGCCAATGTATTAAAAATACCCACAACTCACATATCTAGAGAATAACTCTCACTTATCTAGGGTGAATGATGAATTCACCATGCATATCATAAGGTTACTCGAGGAAATAGAGTACGAATAATTTCACTGCAAGCACTAGTTTTATTGATAAATATGGAATTTACTTCATTCAACTTCTCACCTTCACCTATATCGTGGTCGTAGGGTTTGATCTTGCACCTTGCAAGCTTCCAAGGTATCTAAGTGACAAGATCCACAACTTCCTCCTCCAAAATCAATAATCTCTATCTTAAGGAATTTTTCAAACTCATCGATGCCAAGTTCGTCAACCGATTGAATATTGAATGGGTCTCTAACAATGTCCCAATTTGCAATAAATTCATATTAGCCATACACATTTTCAATGAATTTTGTAATCTTAACCTCGCTTTTCCTTACGATAATTTTCCTCTCTGCCTTCCATGACACCATCATCAAAACTACAACAATTTATGAGATGATATCTCTTATGGATGGATTTTCTAGCTATAACCAAATCTAAATAGCACCTGAAGATCAATATAATACCACTTTCACTACCAAATGTGACACATATTACTACATCAAAATGCCTTTTGGCCTTAAAATGTTGTGTAACTTATTAGTGATCTATGATCTACATCTTCTATGATCTCATTCATAAAATCATCGAAGTCTTTGTGAATGAATTTCTCATCAAATCTTGACACACAAAGGATCATGTTTATGAATTTGACATCACCATTAAACACCTTTTTAAATACAAGGTTCACCCCAATCTAGGAAAATATTTTTTTGAATCACTAAAGAAAAACTCTTAGGATTCCTCATATCCAAGTGTGGCATTGATGTGGATCCTACTAAGATAAAGGCTATCTTTGACATGCCTCAACTTACATCTATCCCTAATATCTACACTTTTCTAGGGAAGTTTGGGGCATTTCGATGGTTTTTCCCTAATTCATCTAACACACTCACTCCGTCAACAATCTCCTTAAAAATGATGTTGCACTTGAATGGAATAAATACTATCAATAAGCCTTCAAGAATTTGGAAAAGTCTCTCCTGCAAACACTACATTGCATCCTCCATCCTTCAATCTTTTAATCATCCTCTATACCTCAACTACCCTCATCTATGTTAGGGAAATGTTGGCCCAAGAGTATAAAAATTTAAGGAGCATATTTTCTACTACATTAATTAATCTCATCTTGATTATGAAACATGATACATATATGTAGAATGATCCTTCCTATCCATATATGTCACTTCCATTGAGCTTCGACACTATATGATTTAATTTAATTTGAATTAATTCTAATTGCAGATTAAATATTATAATGGGCGAGTGTACAAATGCTCATATACAATAAAGACGTAATAAAACAAGCATATACAAAGTAAAACCCTAAGAAAAAGAGGGAGATACGAAGACTTAGTTGATTTCGAGTTAATAGAAAGTGATCTAGGATGGTAAAAGTGCTTAACAAATTGTAAATAGCGTCGTTAATTCTCACTATAAATTATAGAATTCATGAATAGTGTGAGATAGGGGCACTCACGGGAGGCGAGACGAGCTTGGGCAACCGGCAACCTGGATCTACGTTGGTGGCTATGTAAATACTTGAAAAATTGATTAATGTTCAGTGTCACAAGGGTTTCATTGTTGGTTCTTTTATCTCTCTTGATATTCACTTCTTGATCATCGAAGGTACCGGTAACTGTAAAATAGAATAACTACATGCACATGTTCACAAACCACATCAAATATAATAAAAAAGATGTAGAATGAGGAGTCGAATGACTCGACGGTCACATGAAGAGTGAAGTTACTACCAAGCGTTGCACTATATCTCGAGACCCCATGTAGTTATTGTGTGTGTGTGGAAATGATGCCCTAAAATGCCATTGTGCAAGTTACACAAATGATAGCAGGCTAGATCTATAATGTAGCAATGTATAGTTTGTGTGGATGGAATATAATAGACTTCCCATCCCATACAGTGTATGCAGAAGTGATGTAAGCCTTGTCCCTTGTATGAATGCTAGATGGATGCCTTTAAAGTGGTTTAGTGCCTTTGGATGCAAGATTAGGTGATAATAGTAATTCTTGGTGTTTGATCCTTATTTTTAAGAAGTATATATATGTTTCCCTTGTTTGAATTTCGTAATTGACAACTGAAAGGCTGACCCATAAGTGAAAAATATGCCCAAAAGATAAAAGAGACCCCAAAAGAGTGAGTAAAGATAAGAAAGGGTCAGGAGGACCCAAGATGGACAGAAACACTTGGGAAGTGGTGTCCTAACTAGGAACCAATGTCTAAGGCCATAAAAGATAAATCATTCAACTTTCATCGGGGATGTAGGGTGTTTAAGACCAAAGAGAAGACAGGAGACAAAGAAAAGATGCCAAAGATAGTTTTCAATCGCTAGCTTTATTGCTTAGGAATCATATATACATTAGTATGCTTTTTGGACCTATAAATGTACCCAAGTATGTGATTTTGTGTCTTTATTTTGACCCACTTTATGTTGTTGAGTAAATACTTGATAACATAAAGTAGATAGAATATGTGTACCTTATGATCCCGTAGAAAAGAGTGTAGGTGATAGCGTGTTGAGTGGACAAGTGAAGCGTGGAATGATTACAAGTAAAGTGTGGAAACGAGAAAAGAAAGTGGATCCTAGGGGTAAGTGTATGCATTGTAGCGTGTTGATGTGACTTGTGTGAGTTGCTTATTGTGAGGATGAACCGTAAAAGAAGAGCAAGAAAGTAGTCAAATTTCTATATATGATAAATCAAAGAAAATGTGTATAAGTATGTAAAGATTGTAAAAGTGTGTAAAAGGAAAGTGTGCACCTGATATGTAAAAGAGTAAAGGATAGAAAAGTGTCATGTTTCTTGAAGTTGCTAATTTTGAATGTGAAGGTGACGTTTTGGGTGATCTCATGTCAAAGGTGAGTTTTTGGGCGATCTCACGCCAAGTGTGAGTTTTTTGGGAAATCTCATGCCAAAGAGAAAGTGTTAGGGAGAGAGGTTTGGTTTTACTCTCCTTCCATGACTCGAGCAATAAGCACCACTATAGATGGTACGTCTTGATTTGTTTCATTTTTGTCCGGAATTGTTTTGAATTTTTTTTATTGTAGGAGATAGAATGCATTTTGTGACTGAAGGCCAGTGCCTATTACTAAAGAACTACTCTGTAAATTGTTGTAGATTGTGTTACATTGAGAAATTTCCTATTTCGCCCCAGGACATTAGCACCCAATGGAGGACACGGGCACCCAGGTGCATTCTTGTCTCGATATTGGTCACTAGTGTTTACTATGTGTTCTGGACCCAAGTCATATTATGGGTCATTTTATGACTGTGTTCCTATGTGTTCTTTTCGTATTGTGTCGATCTCGAACTCTCGTATGGGTGATTTGTTCACCCAATGTATGTCCCCCTTGTTTATGGGCAAATGATGATAGTAGGAGAATGTGGCCCAAAGGAGAGGACTGATGTTGATCTAAAGTATATACTGTAGGGGGGGGGTTGTGCATGGTAGAAACCAAGGCACATGCAAACAAAGTATGCTAGTAACAAGTGTTAGTAGCAAAAGTAACTAGCATGTAAAAGAATACAATGTAACAAACAAAAAAGACAAGATAGACCTGCGAAAAGAGGGTTTCAAACATGGGACATCACTCACAATGTCACAAGACAATCAGGTTCGAAGCAGCCAAAAGCATACAAGGATCACACAAGATATAGGGCATAGCCCATGCAAACAATAACATACAATATCAAACAAGATCAAGAAAAAGGTATCAGATAACCATGATGGCATATAGTCCTACAAAGCAAATTTTAAACATGAAGCACCAGTTAGCATATTAGATAGATAAATAGTATGTCAAATCATGTATAAATCAACGAAAAGTAAAGTAGCTGTAATGAGAAGTATTGAAAAATGTAGCAATAAAACTGTGATGTGTAGAGTGTGAAAGTATTGAAAGTAGATGCCCCAAGATCCTCAGTGGAGCTGGTAAAAGGTAAAATTCCAAGCATCATTTTAGCATGTGAAAACTTGTAAGAGATTTTCATTACCTTAAAATACCAAGTGAACGTGCATGTGTATATATATAAAGATAATGACATACTAAGTATCTAACTAGCATAATAAGCAAGTGTAACATGTAAGTAGTATAAGCAAGTAAGAGTAAATGCAACCAAGATATGAAAATGTGATGTATGAGTGTGATGATATGATATGCAAGATGTGAAGGTGGGAGGAGTTGTGTTTCCCCTAGCGTATGTGTATGAAATGAGGTTCATTTATAAATGATCCCTCAATAGTCAAGAATGAACCATAGAACAAGAGTGTGTCATCAAGTAGTGTGTTGTGTGAGAATATATGCTAGAAAGATATATCATAAAGCATAGAGCATGAAGTGTGAAGGATGTGAGGTTCATTTCAGAATTAGACCCTCAAAGAATCGAGTATGAACCATAGAACTAGAGTGCATCATAGGGTAATGATGATACAATGTGTACCAAAGGGCGTGGAGTGCTTAGAAAAAGTAGATATGATGGAAGGAGCACGAAGTGTAGTAATAAAAGTGAAAGATAATTAATAGTGATGGGGGAGGGGGGGAGAAAGTGCAATGCCCTCCAAGTTTGTGATGGAGATGATACTATCCGATGATAGTGAAGGGTGAGGGACCTCCACTCGATATCCGAGGAGATAAAGGCATGTGACAATGCTCTAAGATCGGTGGTGTAGGAGAGTAATTATGTGCAGTGAAGGAGACCTATGTGGTGAAGGAGGTGGTGAACACTTATGTGAAGGGGCTTCCCGAGTAGGGGACTTAGGCCGACGATGTGGGCTAGTGGACCGATGAGGATGATAGGATCGTGATGTAGGTCATGTGCGAATAGGAGAGCTAGGTGCAAAGGTTGCTTTAGATTTGAGAGGCATAGGAAACCTAGATGTCATGATTGGTGCATCAAAGAAAAGTGAGTCGAGGTAAATAGTTTACATGGTGGAATGCCTTTAATAGTAATAACTTGTTTATTGTGGATGAACTTGAGACACAAATGATTCATGGAAGGGATGGCTTGGGCAAGCGCAGAGCCAAGAGAAACCTAAGAGCATGTCACAACCTTTGATTGAAGATGTAAATGATGAATGGTACAAGCATTGTAAAGGGCACAATGGTAATAAGAATCTTGACATAGCCAAAAGAATTAGGGACTAGAAATGTGACATTAGACAATGGACATTTGATAGCTAGGAGGAGTGAAAGAGCATATGTTGGTAGGAGCCGATGGATAGATCATAGTATTATTGATGGTATATGAACCAATAGAAGCATTGATATGCAAGGAATCAGAAGAGAATATAGTGTGATAATCATGATCTAAGAATGTAATGACCGGTGATGATGCATCAATAGATAGCAACAAGGAAATCAAGAGGCCCTGATGAAGGAGGAGGCACAACACAATATGTATGGTTGGAAAAAGAATCGGTATCTTGCTTGTCATGTTTGGGAAAAGGGTCATTAAATATTTTTATCTTTTTATTATCATTGACCAACTTAAAAGTAGATGGCTCAGGGAGCTCGATTGCATTGTTATCAATGAGATCTTGAATAATATGTTTGAGTTTAAAACAATGATTATAGAGTGCCCAACACATTGGTGATAGTCACATCATGCATTTTCATCATAATTGCGGCCACGGGGGCAAGAGGGATCGAGATTGAGTGGCGGTGGAAGAGTAATAAGATTACTTTCGATAAGTTGTGGCAATAGAAACCGAGGTGCGTAGGGTAACTTGGTAAAATTATGCTTTGGAGGTTACAATTACAGACTTTTCGGTGTAGAAACAACATTAATAGTGGCCTTTGCTTTGGTATTTTTGGGATATGGATTGAAATTATATTTAGCTTGAAACCGATTAGAGGATGAGGATGAAGCATTGTCATAGTATTTCAATTTTCCCATAGATAAGAGTTTTCCTTTGCACATTTTAAGTGTATGGCATAATTGATCAAAGGAGGGAGATGTCTCAAAGATAACACTCTCTTGTAGTGGAGGTAAGATACTTTGAATAAAAAGATCTTGCAATTCAGAATCAACTAGTACATTAGTCATCTTAGCTAGGTTATTATTGTAACGTAACACATAGTCGATTAATGCTCATTAGATCCTTGTTTGATTTGAGAAAGTTGTGTATAAGAGATCTTGTTCCCGATATTGATGGAAAAGTGTGAATCGGCTAAGTATGTAAAATAAGTTGCCAAGTGAACAAGTAGATCATAGAACCAACACATGGCGTAATCTTACAAACTTCTAGGAAATAGCTTAGCTAGTAATGTATGATCATCTGCATAGTCAAGACATGCCACATGGAAAGATCGAAGATGCTCTGAGGGTCACCATGGTGGCTTAGGTGTAATGAATTTGGAGGAAGGAGATAAGCAAAAGCGACATGTGCAAAAGGGGTGAAGGAGTAAGGAGGATTCAAGAGATGGAGAGGAACGTGAAGTATCTTGTTGTAGTTGACATATTTGGATTTACAGATCCTGGTATAAAGAAGTTAGGTCATGAGTTCTCAAGAAGAACTAGGTTTTGTATTATAGGTATTGGGAATAATGAGCGGAGTAGTAATTAGAGCAATAAAAGAAGGAATGTTAAGGGGTTGTGTGGAGGCCATGGTAGCCAAGGAGGAACCCACAAGAGGGTGAGAAGTAGCATCTCGAGCATGTTTTACAGAATTCAAGCACTTAGGATTTGTAGGATGTGTGTAGGGTGATCTTGTAAGGCGAGTGATAATTAGTAATCTTATCTAATTGCTCTTAATCAATTTTGGTTTCCTCATCATGTGATTGTTCACTATCGAAGTTTTGACGTTGTCAAGCGGAACTTTGTTGGATTCAAAAAGGAATAGAAGATTCATCCATTGATTTAAAGGTCCTACAGGACATATGAAGGAAGCTCAATGTGTGCAAAAGAACCAAAATAACCACTACGTGTGATGGGCATAAAAAAGGTGGTTTAAGCAATGGGTTCACCAAATGATTTAATTTAATTTGAATTAAATCTAATTGCAAAGTAACTATTTGTAATGTGTGGTATAGAAATGCTAATATACAGTAAAGATGCAAGTAAACAAGCATATAAAAAGTAAAAATCTAATAAAAAGAGGGAGATATGAAGACTTAGTTGCTTTTCGAGTGAACAAGAAGTGATCTAGGAAGGTAAAATTGTTGAACAGACTGTAAATAGCATCGTTAATGCTCACTGTAAGTTCTGGAATTCAAGAACAACACGAGATAGCGCCCATAGGAGGGCAAAGGCATTTGGGTGTTGGCGGTTGGATCTAGAAGTCTTGGTGGCCATGTAAATACTCAGAAATTGGTTTCTTTTGTGTCTCAAGGGTTTCATTGTTGGTTCGTGCACTGTCATTTGATATTCGCTCCTTGATATCCAAAGGTACATGTAACCTGTAAAACATAATAACTACTGCACATGTCCACAAACCACATAAAATCTAATAAAAGAGATGCAGAATGTGGAGTCGAGCCTGACCCCCGATGGTCACCCAGAAGAGTGAACTTATGCTTTGAGTTTTTGCACCGCATATCAAACCATGTGTAGTTCTTGTTTGTGTGTGTGTGGAAATGATGCCCTAGGATGCCCTTGTGTAAGTTGCACAAATGATAGCGAGCTAGATCTAGAATGTAGCAATGTATAGTATGTGTGGATGGAATAGAATAGACTTCCCCTCTTATGCAGTGTATGCATAAGTGATGCAACCCTTGTCCCTTGTATGAGTGTTAGATGGATGCCTTTGAAGTGATTTAGTGCCTTTGGATGCAAGCTTATGTGATAATAGTAATGTTTAGTGCTTGGTCCTTATTTTTAGAAGTAACTAAGTATATATATGATTCCCTTGTTTGAATTTCATAAATGACAATTGGAAGGCTGACCCATAAGTAAAAAATATTCCTAAAAGATAAAAGAGAAGTAAAAACAACAAGTAAAGGTAAGAAAAGGTCGGAGCGCCCCAGTATGGACGAAGCGCACGGGTGCTTGTGTCCTAATAGGGTGCCGAGTGTCGAGGCTATAAAATATAAATCATACGGAGTTCCGTCATGGTTATAGGGTGTTTAAGACCAAAGAGAAGACATGAGACAAAGAAAAGAGACCAAAGATAGTTGTCAACCACTAGTTTTCTTGTTTAGGAATCATGTATACATTAGTATGCTTTTGGACCTAGAAATTTACCCAAGTGTGTGATTTTTTGTCTACACTAATGATTTATGAAATTGCCTACATTATCATTCATATTGGACCCCCTTCACCATTTCTCCTCCCTGTTGTACTTCCTATCACATTTGTAAGTGGATGGCACTCCTCACGAGAGTTTGATCTATGTATTATTACACAAAAGGTTTTCAAGGGCTAAGTCTCATAGATCAACTTGTTGTCACTCCCATACACGTGACCCAACCCATTCCATATGCCTTACCCGATGAGGATATCTTACTCATCAAAGACATGAATAAAGACCCTATAATTAAATATTGTTATCATATCTTGACCACTAATCTTGAGGTGCAATCTCTCATAATTGGTGACAAAAAAACTTAAGATCGTTGTTGAACTTTATGGGGAAACTTGCACTCTCCATTTCAATGGATAAAAATGTCTTTAGGTAATGGGGGTAGGTTGTGTCCTCGCCGATCCATCAAGTAAAATAATTTCATTCTCTTTTCAACTTGAATTTGATGTAACAAGAAAAATGGTTTACTATGAAGCCCTTATTCTTGGGATGAAAGTCTTTCTTATTTCCAATATCACATATCTCCATGTTATGGGAAACCCTCATATTTCCTGTAGGCAAGTAATTGGCTCATATCAATATAAAATCGATTACCTCAAGGCACATTCTAAAATAGTTCAATAACTAGCACGAAAATTTTCCTCTTTCACTATTGAATCTATCGCTCGTGAACACAATTTTGTAGCCTCATTTCTACCCAATTTTAACCTCACTGGATCTTCAAAAGGACCCATATAGGGTCCCGATCTATCAAACCCCTTCCACACAACATTCTCTTGATTCTTCCCATATTTTTCATATAGACAGTTTTCTATTACTCACAATTCATGGTATACATACATCATCAAATCCCTCCAACATAAGACCTACCCTCCATACACTTATCATCGTGAACACATTAAAATATAAAATAAATCTCTCAAAAAAGAGATTAAAAATTACATTCTCTGTTACCATAATTTTGAAGGCACCCTACTCCAACATGTTTCCAAGGACGAAGTCACTTTCTTCTTGACAAATCGCATGGGGCACTTGCATTAGACATAGTTGCAACCATGTCACAACTTTGCAAATGCCTACGCATGGGTTAATTTTTCCCTAATATAAAATCTTACACACATTCCTTCATCAAGAAATGTAAACCATGCCAATATCATGACGACTTTATTTACTCTCCACCGTATGAGCTTCAAGTAATTAAGGGTCCTTGGCCTTCAATATGTGGGGATTGGATTGCATTGGTAAACTTCCTCGCTCCCAAGATGACCATCTTTTATTACCGCACAAAATATTTCACCATGTGGATTCAAGCTATGTTAATTATCAATATGAATGCCCTATGTATTCTTAACCAAATCATTTTCCGATTTAGAATTCCCCATACAACATCTTTGACAATGGTGGGAATTTCAAATAAAAAGAAATGAAGTAGCTTCGCGCTAAATTCAAAATCAAACACAAGTTCTCAACTCCTTATCATCTACAATGTAATAGACAAGCCAAATCATCCAACAAAATTCTCCAAAAGACCATTTGAGAACCACACTCTAACTGGAATTTAAAGCTTTATCATGTACTTTGGGATTATGTAGCTATATACATATGGAAACCGAAGCAACCCCATTCTCACTATTGTATACAATATTGAAGTAGTCTTTCCACTCGAGGTGGGCTGTCTTCCCTCCACATTTATCTCCATGGGATCATCTCTAATGAGGAAATCCACGAGGCCCGTTTACACACCCTTGATCTAATAAATGAAAAATGCTTTAACACTACTCACCATAATCATACATACAAAGAATGTGTTGCTAAACAATGCAACACACTCATCAAGCCTAGGACATTTGAAATCAATGATGTCTTGAAATTATATTATACCCATGACAAAGAAAGCCAACACACCTAAAAGTGGTGCGCTCCTATCTCATTAAAGACATCCTTAACCCGAGTACCTATCATTTGCAAACCAATGAGGCCACATTTTAAAAACAACAAATGTTCACTTTCTCGTGAAATTTTATGCTTAATCTTCCCACCTTACCACTTGTACAAAGTATCTCTTCAAAATCCCTACTTTCTACAAATCTTTTTAAATTAATTATTTCATCAACCTATTATTTTACTCTATTCACATCTTATTTGGGTCTCTATGGCCAATGCCTCATATCTTGGACACTTGGGTAATCTATTTCTCTCTACTTATGGGCCCACAAACTTCACAATAGCATCTCCTCATTGGCGGCTTCTATTCCACTTTAACATACGTAAAGCATCTACCCATTGGCTTTTTGCGATCTTCAACAATTTTGTCTACCTTCTAACTATCATCCCTCACATGACCTCCTAGCTAGGTGATTTACGTCTTGTTTTACTAATTATTTTTTAGTGTTTCTTTTCAGTCTTGCTTCTTTAGGGTTCCAAGTAGTCACTATTGTGTTTGTCATAGGTAAGCCAAGTGACACCGAGAAATAAGTATGAAGTAGGTATATTTCAGATTAGCGTTTACTTTTGATTTTAGGTTTTGCATCGTTTATTTATTTCATCATTTATATTATTACACTTATTTCCTACATTTATTTCCTACGCTTATTTTATTACTTTCCTTTTAGCATTTACTTTTAATTTTAGGTGTTGCATCGTTCTTTTTCCGAAAACCATCTTGTGTTACACTATTGTGACATACATTGATATTTGGTTTGGTCATATGTATACACCTCATTTTTACTCTTGCTAACATTTTAACTTGTGCAAGGGTAACTAAGGTGTTATCCTCCTAAGTGGGTGCCTCAAGAGGTTTGTTGGGATTTGGGTGTGATTAGACTTCATCATGTGGGTTAGACTACAACATTTGAGAGATGTCACTATTATGTCACAGTTACCTTATCATTGTTTTATTTCCTCTCGTGTTCACATGTTATACCTATTATGTCCACTTGTCTCATTATGATCACTTGTTTACACTCACTTCCGCTCTTATCACTGCTTTCGGTCATCTTGGACCTTCATCATTGCCTTCATTATTCTTTTTCTTTCACCTCTCGTTGTTTTCCACCTTGACCATAGGTTTCCCCCAAGGCCAATGCAATCACCCATAAGCAATTGTGTCGGGTTTGGTTTTTCCTATTGCTAACACGATTGCCCATGGGCGATCGCATCTAATGTATATATGTTTGACCATTCTTGTTGTTTTATCATCACTCATTCGCTATTATCAACACCACTACTACTTGCACATTGGACATTTGCACATATTTTTGCACTTGGCTATTAGACTTGA
This sequence comes from Taxus wallichiana var. yunnanensis, assembly GCA_018340775.1. NCBI lineage: Eukaryota > Viridiplantae > Streptophyta > Pinopsida > Cupressales > Taxaceae > Taxus > Taxus wallichiana. Next base: position 836,482,775 of record CM031237.1, on the reverse strand, counting down.
TGTTTTAGAGTTTATCCCTTTGCATTTGGATCACCATAGTGAGCTAAGATTGGAGGTCTTCTTCTTGAGCTTTCCCCATCTCCATTCATATTGATTATTTCTCGGTGTTGTTGTCTCTGGGAGGATCATATATTAGCAATCACACTACAGGTAAGTATCTCTAACCCTTATTTGTCTTTTGTTTCTTGTTTATTGTTGTGTGGATGGTTGATCATTCATTGCTATAGATTAGGGTAGATGTATGTTTGCTTTAGTCTATTATTTTGTCTTATTATGTTATGCCCTTGGCTTTATCCATCTCTTGACCTATCTTATTTTGAATCTTAGTAGGATACCTCTCTTTATCTTAGGTATAGGCCTTGGAAACCTATAGCTACCTTAGGTTAGGGCTACTATCCTCTAGAATTATGACACCAAAGTGCTCCTCGAACTCCTTCGGTATCTACATCTTGTGTGTAGGCCTACATTTGATTCCCAACAATTGAGAACATAGGCAGGGATCCACCTTAACTTTGTCATATAGAAATAAAGTGAAATATGCTTATGTGATGAAACAAAAGAAGACTCTCTAGGACAATAAAATATATCATGATAATCAACTTATTCCAAATAATATCCTACCCAACATGTAGTATATCTAACAAAATCAAAAAACATCATGTAGTATTAAAAAAATTATGAATGAACAAATCATTATATACTCGCTATCATGGCAACACTTTAATAATAAACGTCAAATCTAATCAATATCGCAATCATGATTCAACGCATATGACCTCAATGAGGTTGAAAATTAGGTGCTTATAAAATTGACATGTCTCAAAATCTCTCATGCAAAGAAAACTAGTTAGCAATCTTGTAAATACTAGATTGAGTACTATCACAAGGAAAAAGTTTGACAGTCTATTTTGTTGATTAAAGTCATTCTTATATCCAATATGAATTCATTCCTCCTCTCCTTTTGAAATCCTAACCCTCTAAGCTCATAACCACAAAATAAAAATTCCAAAACTTGAACGTGAAACCTTAATCCTAGAACCTCAAACCATAAGTATTAAATCACATACCATAAGTATCTTAAATTAAGTATTGATTAATTCAAAACTTCTAAATACATTGAAAAAGGATATTGCCCCGTGCGTCTCTAATGTGAGCATTATAACTACGTAATTAATGGTGGAGAAGGTAATAATGGAAGCAACTTATTCATTCCAAAATCATTGGGGAAGAAGCCATTATCCAATGGGAAGTGGGAACCCAAAGCCATATTGATAATGAATTGTCCAAGATGTAAGCCATATTGGCATAACTTCAACTAGTTGGTTGTCAATACAATCACCAAACTCAAACTCTACAATGTTGTTTGGTGCAGGTGTCCCGTCATCTACAACATGATTGTCTTGGGCTTAGTTACAATAACTTTGAAGTGACAGGCAATTTTTACCCTAAAATGCTCCTAATTAGTGAGTGGTCTTTACATCCTCGTGCTTGTAAAAACAATATCACTTAACAAGTTATTCTTACAATGAAATATGAACAACATGGTACATATGCAAATAATAAAAACAAGTTTAACAATACAAAATAACAGACATGGAAGCATATAGCCTGAGTATTTTTATTGCAATGTTACTTTAATTGTAGCCCTTCAAGTACATAAGAGAAATGCAACATACTAAATATTTAAGAATGAGCTCTTACTCTTATCTATAGAATAATCGGTTAGCGTTAGATAATATGAGTGGACCCCATGAAAGAAATCCTTATAGAACAAAGAGATACAATTAAAAAAGAAGATATATTAACGAATTAGAGCTAGGAGGTAATAGAAATTATATTTTTATGAACTAATACAGTTAGACGCCCAATGTAATTATTGAATCTAAATAGGAGCTTGAGAATAATGATTTATCCAAAGTTATTGCTAACAATCATCTGTGACTTAACTCGCATATCCTATGGTCAAATATAAAAATACAAGTGAATGAAGTTAATATGATTCAAGCCACTCTAATTTCAGTATCATTACTACCATAATTAGATATGAATGATACCTAAAACCAAGATTACTTGATCTAATGTAATCTTTAGAAGACTTTTTGAGTTTCATTTTATCTTGGGGCTTGAATGGTTTAAACCCTTGGAGGTTTTCACTATGATCTAATGACCATGGTTAATTAACTTCTTAGGTTTTGACTGTGGTCTAATGACCATAGTTTATGATCTTCTCATAAGGAAAGCAATATCGTGTCAATATTTCTTTTTCTCTATCGAATGATCACTCATCAATCAAACGTTCATGTGAATTCTTCTCCCCGTCAATGATGAAAAGAATCCTTAAGAATCTTTTCGACAATGCTTGAGAGCAATGTTTCTCACCACAAAGAAGCTACCTTTTGTAGCTAACAATAGTGTTATATTTAAATATTATTAAACCACGCATTAAATAATTTGTGCAAAGCTAATAAACTATTTCAAATTAGTCAATTGTTTTGAATTCAAGGCTATTTGTATCAAAATAATATACATATGAGGACCCTCCAAAGTAGTGAGAGAACTAAATCCCAAAATAGATGAGTTAGAAACCTCTAAAACTACGTGAATAATATTTGAGGCTACAATATTAGTAACATATAGCCAGAAAAGAACTCTGTTCTTTCCATTGCATTGCTGTGTATCATCATTTGAAGTGGCAATCCTAGAAGGAATATTGCATTCATTGAAATTCATTTATAATCTGCATTGTACAATTTAAGACGTTATTTCTAACTGTTAATTTACTTTGTAAGATTTCAATACAATGCATCTTCATAAGTACTTCAACCATCACTATCCTTTATAACCCTTTGTGTATCAACAACATTCCATGTTTCCTATTTGTTACAGTGGCATTTTATCATAATACAATTCAAACTTATATTATTGTACTTTGTAAGATTCCAGTACAATGCATCTTCATAGGTACTTCAACCATTACTATTCTTTATAACCCTGTGTATCAACATCATCCAATGTTTCATATTTGTTAGAATGGCATTCCGCCATAATGCAATTCAAACTCATACGGTGTTGCAATATTAACGTTAGCCTCTTTGGGCACTCATGTACAGCTATTATTTTGATCATACTTTCCGAACGTTAAAACTACATGAAAGACCATTCCAATTTGGCAATTTCCATAAGCACTTACATAATTGCATTTAAATTTGCATGCCTGAACTTCCCCTTCTATACCATAACTACAAACAGATGTTAATATTGTATATTTAATCAAATTCTTGAAATGGACACTTCCAGTTGAAGTGAAATATTTTTCTGTCCATATCAATGGACCATCACTCCATAATTGGGTGCAACCATATTTCCATTCACAGCAGTGCATTCTTCATTCCATCATCACTCCATAATTAGGTGCGACTATATTTCCATTCACAGCAGTGCATTCATCATTCCACAAAGGAACTTTTATACCCACAATAGCCATTGCGCTTTATTGTTTGGTCAACCTTACTCAAGCTTACTCTGAGCACGCTGTCCATATAATTGTTGCATGTAGATATAAGTGATACAAAATGCAATGCAGCTATCTGAAGGAAAATTTGTTATGCGTCCATCAAGTATAGAATAAGCTATTATTCATTATCATGCTTTTTATTTCTGCAGCATATGATCTGTCATTATTACAATACATTTCCATTCTATGGCAGAACACACACACTGAAACATGCAACATGTGTATAAATCATATGTATGAATCATGTTACCAAATTATGCATCCCCATCACTTCCACATTTTATGCTTCAGCATTTTTCTTCCTCCACCCTATCTGGTAAATACGTCAGTGCAATACTGCATTTTTTTAATTATTTTTTAACGCGTCATAATGAAGTTGATAAGAGTTTTTAATTAAATAGCAAAAACATTTGTCAAGTTTCACCAGAAAATCAATGATTCATTTTAAGAAAAACTATTGGCAGTTGCCATGCATTTTCTGAATTTGTCAGCTCAATACAGAAGGAGGAGCAGCCTTCTAAAACACACCACTGGGCCTACAAATCTTTGAGCAGTTGGAGCAATCAAAGTAATTGGTGGTCCCATAGACTGTTTAGTCTTGTGGATGCCATTAAAACCATTTCATTTCATTTCAAAACACCGTATCATCTTCAAAAGTGCATTCAAAAGTTATGGTTAACTGCCATAACACTGGGTATAAAAATCAGTGTACAGGCCTTATCATGGTATTCATAAGCCTTCGCATTGTATAGTAATAGGCATTCCAATAAAGAAATGGATACATAATGCTAGTTGATACAGTATTCTAGCGGCAATTGTAAGACTTCTTGCTAGGCTGTCAAATTTTGAAAAAGATAGACCTTTGAGAATATCTTAAAATGGATTTGTAAATGAGCCAAAAACCATGGCCATAATAAAAGACCTCTACAAAATCCTTTACATGAGACGAGATTTAAATTGAGAAAGAACTTGAACCGGAAAATGTGGAGTTGTTCATTTCTCTTTGTATTGTAAATATGAGCCATTGCTTTTTTTTCGCATTTATCTTACAATAAAAAATGTTGCAATTACTTTTAACACGAGAGTACTTTATATTACAATCTGATAGACGTTTGGTCCTGGAGATTGTGATCTGGATTTATCAATGACTCAATGAATTATGATAGTTTGACTCAAGGTTTGGAGCCTCATGATTCATCAGAAACAACATTTATCTGTGAACTTGCCATCTCCACAATTCCTTCGTCCGGGTTTGATGCACTAGCCTCCATTTGTTGCACTTTCTCTAACTGCCTTAGCAAATCTAATCTCTCACGTGCATATGCTGAGGGTATCTGCATGTCATCACAAGCACTCATAAAGGGTTGTCTTGACTCTTGTTAATGTCATGATGAGATTAGTCCACAAACAAATGAAAAACAGGAGGGCTATAAAAGGAAGAAATAAATATTGTCTCAAATTAGTATTGCGAGTACCAGTGTGACTAGCATACCATGGAAGGGAAGTATTTTTTAATTGCAGCTAGCATGGCGGCATGTCCAACAGCTGTAACCTGTATTAAGATTCATGACATTCTTAGAACGCTTCATTTTTTTAAGGTTAAATCTCATATTAAAATACTTAAAAGTTTGTTACATAGAGTAGATTCCTGAAAAAGTAAAATTCAACCAATCTGTTATCATCATCAACAAAGAGCATTGTTACATTGAAATAAGAGGGCATAGGCTTAGAAGTTTGTGATACGGTCCTCGAGTCCCAGTTGGCATAAAGACCATATTATCGTTGATAATATTTTCCAAGGTTTTGGACTTCCTATGAACATCAACATTGAACTGAAAACTACTATTCTGAGTATGTATATATTAGGTGTGGGTGTGCACACAAGCGTGAGATAATTTATTAGAATAAATTATCATTTGTGTGTATATGAGCTGTTGAACAACAATTCATCCTACTAATAAGATTGTAAGAGGATTTATAGGGATATGTGATAAGGATGACTCCTATATAGGAGAAGAACGAAAAGCTATATATGTAATCATCTACATTGAATAAAATAATCGAGTGTTTTGTGTGTTTAGTCAGACCAAATATCACATTTGGTATCAGAGCATACTTGAGAATATGTTTTTTTAATTATTGTTTGAGGGGCAGTGTACTTTTCTATTACCCCATTGATTGGTAGTTTACACATTATTATTTGCTTATCCGCTTAGCACAGGTTTCCTTGTGAGAGAGATAGGTGTTTGGGAGAGCCAAAAGCATGTGGATAGTTTGAATGAGCAACAATAAAAGAAAAAGAAAAAGAAAAATTGTTGAGGGCGCGAGACCACCAAATAAGCTTTTAAATAAAAAATTGTCTGATCTCAAGATAAGTGTGCCCAATCTTACAACAATGTGTTGGGAAGTAAGGCCCTGTGAAGAGCTCTATTAAAAGATCTCTACAAGGAATAGCTTGCCGTATGCAATAGTTTTGTCTGAGTACCCAGATCTGTCCCTTATGCGCATACTTGACAGTCTCATATTGATTTAATATATTATTTCACTTCCATGTATCAACCAGACATTGTGCAAATTCAATTCTTTGTGCCTTCCCGTGCATCTATGCAGATCTTGCAACTTTGTTACCATGCATGGTGCATCCACTACATATAACAGTGTGCAAACCTTTACTCATTTGCTGCAGGCATGGAATCTAGAACATATACAGTCTTCACTCTCTCATTTTCAATTGCTTGATTTTTGGGGTAAACAGAGTTCTGTGGTGTTTTTCATCCTCTTGGCCCAGCGGACTTTTCTATTGCTTTTGCAGCCAACAAGTCCCGGCAGGGTTTTCATGGGTTTTGAGGTAAAAAGTAGTTTTTACACTCTCAAGGGGTTTTTAACTGCCCTAGCAGGAATTTTCCCTGGCGGAGATTTCTAGTGCTGCAGCAGTCAAAATCCCTAGCAAGCCTTCAGTGGTTCGTTTTTGTGGTAGAGTCAAGGCCAGGAGAATAAATGTTTACAGCAAGGTATAGTGGTTACTGCGGCTGGTAGGGGCACAATGAAGGAAGTTCTCTCACCAGGGAAGCAAACGTTGCAACTAGAGATCAGAGAACAACACGTTCTACCTTACAAACATGGCTGAACTAGTAACAGCTATAGCACCAGAGGGCATCACAAAATACCAGTTGGTCTCCACATATGCACGCCCAAATCCTATCACTTAAGCAAACAGTGGAATATATGGGGTCGATTGAGCGCAGACATTTATATATCCTCAAAGGATACGACTCCCTCATAATGCCAACATGTCATCGCATTCAAATGTAATATAACTATTAAGTGATTGCAAAACTGATTTACGTCAATGCCAAGCAATATTGGGGGATTCTGAGGCACCGGCAAGCTAGGGCAAGAGCAATGGATATGAAGAAACACAAACATAGATTAACAACAACAGGGTTACAATCACATAAACAAAAGCAAGCTGATAAGAAGCTACAGCAAGCGGCTTTATGTATTCTGAACTAGAAAGATCAATCGAACCCACATGAGGGTCAAGGCAAAGAAGTTAAAGGGACAACAAAGAATAGAGATACAACACTGCACAAGGAAAAATGAGTCATGAAAGGAGGTAGAAAAACATATAACATGGAAGGCAGAGGCCACCAAGTAGAGATTCAGGATGGTGAAGAAGCATACAACCCCACAATGACTCCACTCATTTGGTCATCGAAGCTCTATGTGCAAGAACTAATGAGCTTGAAAGAAAGACTAGAAAGCATGGAAGCAAGGGAGAAACTGAAAGATGTTAAAATGGCGGAGATGACAAATGTCACACTAAGACTAGAAGAAGAAAACAACAAGCTTAAAGCACAAGTGACAAAACTACAAAATCTCACAAATGTTGGGCAACATGAATGGCACGCCCTCAAGCAAACCATCCACTCTTCAACAAATGCCAAGGTAGGGGATGAAAAGGCAAGTACAACACAAATAAAAGAGGTGCAAGAAGCGCTCCATAACATAGAAAAGGGAGAAAATGAGCTACAAAATAAACTGGAAGGGGCTAAGACATGGACATAAGTGGTAAAAAAACTACTAGACAAGCATAAGGAGTTGATAGAGAGGCAAGTCAAGAGTCAAATGATAGAAGAGAAAGAATGACAAGATAAATCATCAAATATAATTATCAAAAGGTTGAATGATAATGGAAAAGGGGAGGATACAAGCAACCTAACAAGAGACTTTCTTGCAGACCACTTACAATGGAAAGGGCAAATCAAACAAGTACAATTGGTAAGATGAGAGATGGAAGAAAGGATAAGCATATTCGGGTCACAATGGTAAACCATGAGGATAAAGCAAGAGTGCTAAGAAATAAAGGTATGTTAACGCTTTTATCTAGATGAAGACTTAACCTTTTGGCAGCTGGAAGAGAGAAACAAGGAGTGGTAAAAGGTGAAGGCAACAAGGAGCAAAGGGAGACAGACATACCTAAATAATGAGAAAGCATATATTATAGCTGGACAAACCATAAGCAAATTGGGAATCTGGCCCGTCAGGGAACATCTTATGACTGTAAGTTGGAATTGTAGAGGTTGCCTTGGAGAAGAGGACCCAAGATAGGGCCCATAGCCAAAGACAGAGATATAATTATTTTGACTGAAACACATGAGCACAATGGGTGCAAAATGCCAGATTTTGAAGGATACAAGAAGGCAGCAATTTGGAATAAAGAAGCAAAGAATGGCAAGGGGCATGGGGGTATAATGGTGTTAATAAAGGAAGCTTGGGGCAGAAATATCATAATAGAAAAATAAGATGAAAATAAATAATACATTTGGATAAGAATAATAGAAAATGACACTATTATTAGCATAGTTGCATGTTATTTTGCACCCAAAAACTCCAAATTTTATTAGCACAACCTAGACCATGAAGACCGGTACTCTCTAAAGAGGGATATTTCAGTCTACGGTAGGATCGGGGAGATTTTGTTAATAGGAGACTTTAATGCAAGGACAACAAACAAGCAAGCAAACATTCTAGATAATAATGGATCTCTAGATATGAATCTGCTATGGATGACAGAAGAGGAATGTAACGTCCCTTTCAAAATAAACCAATAATCTATGCAAATTTCTCTGATTTCTACACTTAGGAACAGTTGTAACTATCACAAGTATGCATTGACATATTCACAAACAATTGGCAAACATGAACCATTCATTGGCAATTCCACAAACAATTGGCATACATGCACTATTGTTGCGCTCAGAACAAAATGGAAACTATGAAACCCTAACACATAATGTTGAATACATTCATTGCTGTTATAATGTTATGACTGCACCTCAAATGACAGTATTTTATTGAAAATCTCAACACACATTTGACTGATATCTGAAATAGCAATACACAAAAATATAGGACAGCAAACTCCTTTATAGATATCAATCAATGAGTGGCTGCACATACAAATTCTGAATGCTCACACTGGCAATCTTTCACTGCAAACTAAGCTAAAATGATACCAAACTAAAACAAATACTTACCATAATGATGGGGTTTTGTAGTGTCATTGTAACAACACTACAATGGTACGGAACTACTGTAACGTCATTGTAGCGACACTGCAACAGCAGTACGGAAGTACTGTAGCAGCGCTTAAGCAAACTAACTCTCAAATAAACTCTAATCTTTTGGCACAAATGCGATCCCTGGATGGAATCACCACAAATGGACAAGAGGGTTTTCATCCTCCAATCCGGCACACCAAAGGGTTTTTGTCCTCGGGTGAGAAGATGAACACAAGTGCTCACACTCTGAAAATAGGGTTTGATTTCAATAGACAATGGATGTCTTCTTTTGAACCCTGCTCCTTTTATAATAACCCTTTTAATTCCAAATTATTTTTCCCGCCTGATTTCCCTCTAGAAGTGTCTAAAAACACTTTTTAATAAAATATTACATTAGGCCCACTTTAAAATAATAATAATACATAAGTCGTCCCTTTACAATGTTATGAAAATAAAGTTACTTGGACAACTTAAATTATTATTATTATTAAATTATTTCCTTAATTAAAAATATTTAGAAAAGGGGACAGGATAAGGAAAATCAACAATGGTCTAGGGCTAAGTTGCCGCATTCGAATTCGTGTTCGAATTCGCCGATGATTAAATTCGTGAAAAATTCGCTGGTAAAAAAATCAGCGATTAAATTCGTGATTAAATTCGACTATGAGAAATATACATTTTTATTACATATATAAAAACAAAAGATAAATTCACATTTCAAAAGAGAGATAATATCACATTTCATTGATTTCATAAGTAGCTATTACAATAATGTGATTGAAAGCAAAAACTTCAAAAAACATGTGCTCGCAGGTTGCGACCAAGGCTGGCGGTGTGGGACGATTAGTCCGAGCACGGAGAATACTCGTTGAGTTTTGGAAAGCTATCCAAGATTTTTAATTACTAATGCATCTACAGCAATCAAAGCTCATGATTCTTTCAGAAGATTGCAAGAAGTTGCTTGGTCCAAAAAGATGCAAAAATGGATTTTATGAAAATAAGAAAAATATTGCCATCAATGCGTAGAGCTCGAGAAAATATGCACTTTTAGAGAAAACGACACTGAAACGGAGCTACAGAATGAAAGTTATGGCACATGCAAGTTTTTGCTGCTACATCTTCCTGGACCCTTTCCAAAAATGGCAAATTTTTTCCTTGTTTTTTTTTCACCAAAAATCCAAAAACGGAAAAAATTGCCAAAAAAGGAAAAAAACGCGAATTAAATCGCGATTTTCAACCCACTGTTAAAATTCGGCGAATTTCGAATTTTTTCCTTCAAGTTCGCCGAATGCGGCAACTTAGGTCTAGGGTATTACACGATGAACATGGGGTTATCACGCACTTTGGAGAAGAATTATTAGGATTGTGCAACATTCACAACTTGATTATATGTAATGGTATGAGCAAATGGGAAAGATCAAAAAGTTTATGTGCAAGACTTACAATGGGCAAAGCGTAATCAACTATGTTATCTACTCTCAAAATTGTGTGGCCAGAATAGAAGAACTAGAAGTAGAAGATTCTCCAGTGGAACTTAAATCAAACCACAACCCAATTTTTATGAAACTCCAATGTCAAGAAGACAAACAACATGATGATCACACTAGGGTCAACCAAAGTAAACCTCCTTTCAAAGGAAACATCCTCTTGACAAAGGAAAATCAACAAGCTTCATAGCGGCATTAAATAACAAACTCCAGGAAAGGGAAAGTAAAGGAGCACCTGTCACTAGTATAGATTACACTAAGAGTGAGAGGCTAATGCACACCATTCAAGAAGCCCTAAACACATGCAAGAGAGCTAAACCCAAAAAGAAGGAAAGAAACAACTTCTCAACCAACACAAAGACCATGAAAGGGTATTGAAGGAAGAACAAAAGGCAAATATAGAAAATGTATGAGCAATTGGTGAACAAGAAAAAAAAAAAGTATACTAGAACTAGAAGGAAGGAACTGATTTACTTAGGGAAGCATGAACCAAAGAGGTTTTGGAGGGAGCTTCGCATGGAGAAAACACAAACAAAGAACAACATAACAGCAAGTCAGTGGATGGAATATTCAAAACAGTTATATGAGCATGAAAATGAACAAGATACTCCTCCCACTATCTTTGTTAATGAAGAACTTTTCACAACTGAGGACATAATACAAGGGATTAAAAAGCTAGCAACATGTAAAGCCCGTGACATAGACAACCTTCAAGTGGAGCATCTAAAATGGGAAGCAGATATCCTTGCACCTCAAATCAAAGTAATTTTCAATGAGGTCATCCAAAAAGGGCTTCCCGACAGAATGGACAACTAACTTAACCATACCTCTATTTAAAAGCAGAGATGTAAATAATCCCTCCAATTATCGAACTATCATGGTCAATCCTCTTTTTGCAAAGTTGTTTGGGAGTATGATAGAGCGCAGGATTAATAGTTGGGCGTAGAAACATGCTATAAATAATGGATAAAAGTAAACCATACATTTTAAAAATAGTGTATTACTAAAACCCAATCTATGTACATAATAAAACACTCCACATTCTAAAAATTAATGAATCAAATTACACTTCACAAGCTTAAAAAAGTGGACCATAATACACTTCCAACGATGAAAACTAAATCAAATTACAATCCACTACCAGAACATAATGACACAAAGACACTTCACATCCCAAACAATAATGATGCAGAATACACTTCACATGCCAAAAAGAGTGAATAAAATTAAAATCCATAGAATAAAAACAAACATTTCACCTAAAATACATATGATATGTAAAATATGATACTATATATTTGAATTAAAAATAAGGGGAATTATTGTGTCCCTCACTCGTTAATATATTATAATGTTTTTTTATACAAAAAGTTTAATGTATAGATTTATATGAAGACCATTAAAGTAAATTTCACAAATATTATATATATATATATATATATATATATATATATATATATACACACACGTTGATCTTGATAGTCGCCTTTCATATCATCATAGTCATAAACCTATGACCACGTGTACTCTCAATTGGCCAAACCATCATTCTAGGCATTCGAACTAGAAAGCTACCCCATCAAATGCACAAAGTTTGATCAATTGATTCTAAAGGCCACACACTGTGGAAATTCTATTTTGATCTTGATTGGCCAAAACACCATCCACTCCAGAGTTTGATCTTTGGAATTCTCCAGGTTTTCCAAAATATCTAAAAATATTCCTAGAAAAATATATGCCTTAAAAATATTTGATGATCCTCACTTACAAATATCTCCTAATATTGTAAGAAATATTTTAATTCAAACAAAAAGTACCTAGAGTATTAAAGCAAAATACTATACTATCAAACTCCAAATCCTTTCAACCAGTTCATCCCGAGAGAACAATTATGGATAAAATTCTATAAGGCTCATAATTTCTCTTTTGCCTCCAACTCCAATTCAACAAATTCAAATCCGTGCTTCACTCTATTTCTTGTTCATCAAATGACTACACAAATTTCAGAAGAAGATATCTTTATGATACGTGTGGTGGTCAAAATGCTGGAAGCCATCATGAAGTTGTCTATTCTTCTTCCACCAACGACGAATATGATTGAAGACCTTTTCCGTGTGTCGGAAAAGTTGTGAAGGACTTTGGACGTGTGTAAAGAAATGCTTTACCGTATGGTGATTTTGACAAGTTCGCCACTATGATCTTGTTGTAGGAGCTAAAAGATAGTACACATGTCTCTTTCTATTGTTTTGGTTGTGTGGATGAAGTGATTAAATAAAGAAAATATTCCTTATTTGCGTAAAAGCATTCATCTTCTATAATGTTTTTTCATCATTGTTCTTCAATCCGACCTCTCTTTATTTTGTATTGGCCGACACTTCGCTTTGATAGATTGGAATCTTTACACTATCTAAAGTAATTAGCACTTTTTGTTGGATGTGTGTGTCACTTGTGTTGTCATTGATATCACAGTGGTCTAGGTATCTTTGCAAGGTGACCTAGGTGTGTTGGCTAGGTGATTTAGGAGTATGGCTAGGTGATCTAGGAGTCTCCAAAGGTACATATGTGTGGCTTGAGTCTCTCAAAGGTGGTATGAAGGTCAAACAAGGTCCATGAGGTGAGTGAAAGGTGTCAATGAGTCTATAACATGTCCACATGGTCCATTCATGAAGTGTATGAGTCAAGTCAAGTCTTTCTAGGCCTTGGTCTAGTGCAAGTACATGGTGTAAATCAAGCAAACATGAGAATTCACTCAAACCAAAGCAGGCAAGCAAGTTTGGATCACTATGAGGTAGTACAAGAGATACAGAAAGAGCTACAAGAGACAAACCAGGTTCATGAGACTGAAACAAGTCAGTATGAAGCTTTCTTAAGCCAATCCACAAGCAAGCAAGGTGTGAAATGTTGACCCAAGGTGTGATGATGCAAACCAAACATGGTATGAGCATGTAATGATGATATATGGTGTGTACAAGTCTTCTCAGGTAGTTATTGAGGTGTTTTAGGCATTTCTACAAGTCAGCATAGTGCAACTACTGAGAATTAGAGACTAAAGGGCACTTAAAAGAGATGGGACAGAAAGATGCAAGGTGAACTAGAGCAAACTACCACTGGAGGTGTTAGAGGGATGTGTCCTTGAGGTGTGAGAAAAATTTCAGAAGCTAAGGATGGATATTTTGCAAGTTGTGCAAGTTTTCTCAAAACCGGGTTTTTCAAAGTATGCAAATTGAGCACCAAACTTCTTAGCAATCAAGAAAAATTGTGGAGCCTCCTTCGGATAAATCATAAGAGACAAAAATGGAGTAAGTTTGGATTAAATTATGGTGCAAAAAGTATTTCGGTGATTGGTTGAGTATTTTGGAAGTTTTATCCATTTTTGTGAGCATGTTTGTAACCCTCCAAACCCCAGTTTGGACTAGTTTTGAAAAATTGAGTTGGGTAGGTGTCTTAACTAAACTATTTTGCTTGTAAATCTATTTGAACATATAGAGGACTCCCTAGGATACATTTCCATGACACTTTGAGTTCATGATACTTGGTAGGCCCCACTGGAAAACAAGTGTTTTGTGAAGATTTTGGTGCATGGGAGAAACTTGCAAAGGAACCCCTGCTCAAATTTGAGGTGAATGATGTTGGGGATGTGTTATTCAACTTCATGAAGTCACTTGAGTTACTCATTTGGAGAAAATGGGAGTAATGGCTGCATATTTGAGCTTACCGGCAAAAGGAGCTTGTTTTGAGAAGCTAGTGAAGAAGAATGAAGGTAACCATGTTGAATTGCATTGAATTAATGATGTTTCTTTCCTTGATCATTCTTTTCATGTGTCATATGATGTGTGAAAGTGCATGGTTCAGTTTGTAAAGTTCATTTATTGCTTAAAGGTGATTGAGCCAAAACTACCCTATTAGGCCTATTTGAGAAGCATGTTTGAATGGGTATGAAGGTGAGACTTTCTCCATTTGACCTATGGGTATGAATGCTTGAACATGTTGTATACATCCAAATTGAAGTGTTAGAGGTGATAGGGAGCTCTAAAAAGTTCTTTGGAGGTGTTTGACCTCATTGTATGGAAGATTAGTTTTTGTCTTCAAGACCAGCCAGACCAATTGTAGAGATCCAAGCTTTTGGAAGCCTTATGCCATGAATTGGAGCAGTATGAGAAGTGGATGAGATAGTAGACTTCATGAGCTTTCCATTGATAGGTTACTTGCCTCATGATGAAGATATTTGAGGTATGTATCAGCTCAATTCTTGAAGACCAAATTCAGAGATGCTGAAACTAGCTAGGCAAGTTTTGCAAAGTGGTGTTTCTTGATGTGTTAAGTCTTGAGTTGGCTCTTTCTGGTAAAGTTTAATGAAATTAGACATCCTAAGATTCACTTTGATATATTACTTAGATCATGAAGAGGTGTGGAAGTTGTCTAGTTAGATGATTTTTCAAAATTGTGTTTGTAGAAGCTGATTTAAGCACACCTAAGAGCCTAAATGAATGTCTTGGCTAATGTGGTGAGTTTCTAAGCATACAAGAGCATTATTTGGTTTGGTGGGACCATGTACCACGTGAATACAAATATGGAATCTTTGTGGACAAGTTTGAGAGCTAGAAGACAAAAAATGAGTGATTTGAAGAGTCATGGTAGATGAAAGGTCAAAGGTCATGTCTAGGAGTTATATTTATTTATATAAGCTCATTTTTTAGATGAATGTAGTTGTTGAAGGAAGATGATGTTGTTGTTGTTGAAAGGTTACAGAGTTGAATGCAAATCTTGAGAAAGAGGAGAAGATAAGTGAACTAAAACAAAGATCACATCAGGTTGTAAGTAACCAGGTGAAGAAGGTGATCAACCATTTGTTGTATGAATGAAGTTTGAGTTGTTGCTCAATAGTTTGGGAGTGGGTGCTTCCTAGTAAGTGGGTACTTGATTTTGTACTAGAGTGGGTGCTTCAGATTTGGAGTGGGTGCTTCAAGGTGAGTGGGTGCTCACCACATGGTGAAACCATTGTAACTTTATAGGACAATTGTCCAAGTTAGTTCTTTGGTTCCAGTGGGTTTTTGTCCCTTGATGGGTTTCCCACATTAAATCTTGTCTCCTCATGTGTTCATGTGTGTTTGCTGCTCTTTCTCTTTCATGGTTGGATGCTCATGTCTTTCATGGTTAACATAGTTAAGTGTGGTTGATTGAATCATTGAAAATTGCATCAAATTTTAATAAGCACTGATTCACCCCCTCTCAATGCCTAGAATTTCTAACACTTTTACCATTTCTCAAAGTTTTGATTTGGTTACCAAAATGCTATAAATATGCTCAAGGCATTCATTCACTACCATTGGGTTTTGGGTTTTAGTAGCGAATGAGCTAGTAAGTGATCTTAATATAGGTGTGGCTAGACTCGGCCTAACAACTACCTCCACTTATCGCATTCCTACTTCTTGTATGCAAGAAGGTTTGAAGTAATGGAGATTGTTATTACTATAATATTGCATAACCATGGTTCTATAATACAATGAAATTTGATGATCTTCAAAAATTATATTTCTATTTGGAGATTGGAGCTTCGCTTGCAATTTTCAGCCATTGAGGACAAAAACTTCAACTTTTGCATGGTGATCTCAAAGGTCATATTTGGGCTGCAATTCAACTAGGGCTTCAATGGCATATTAGAATTAGAATCTCCAGACATAATTTTCAACTAGGGCTTCAATGGCATATTAGAATTCCAGATTTTAGGGCATGGAACAATGACACATTTCAGGGTTTTTTTATGTGATAGTGTTTTGGATCAAATCTAGAGCATTTTCATCTTGGGCAACCCACCCGGAGCTTGAGTGACCCACTTAGAGGTCAATTTCGGCAATTTTCAGGGGTTTCTTTGGAGCTAGGGTTTGTTCAACCTTCAATTCTCCCTAGGGCATTCATTGTTGCATTTATTTCAGCTTCAAATGCTCCTAACGGTCAGTTGTAATTTACCCTATTTTCTATCATGAAATTGATGAAATAAATTCAGTTATTTATCAAAAAAATATTTTTTTGTTCCTAAATGTTCTAAAAATATTCCTAAGTGTTTTGAGCCTTTTGGGTACTTTTGTAATTGAGTATTTGAAGAGTAATTGAAGAAATCAAATTTTTGCATGTTATACTGAGGGTTTGCAGACCAAAATCAGGTTGTTGCCCTGATTTGGGGTAATTTCTTATTGATATCATTTAAATTCAGATTTTTATACTTTGCCATAAATTTTAGTTTGATGTAGGGTTTTGTGCAATTTCCAAAAAATTCAGATCTCAACCCGAAAGGGACATTATAACCCATCTAAAAGAATGGTGCATCCGCATTTCTGTCATCTACCTTTGATATTTTAGGATTGATGTTGCATTTGCAACCACACCTGAAACAATTTCTCACTTAAGTCTCTTGGAGAAAGTGCTTTGTACCATTTCCTTACAATTGTCAATGTCATCACCAAATACTCCCAATACGGGCTCTTTGCCACATTGAAGGGAAGGTTGTAGTACCAAAATTTTGCACATGCCTTATTTGTTTCTTTGTGCATATACATGTTCCAACTTGTACCTGGAGCAAAGGTTGTGCCCTGTATGTTTCTACATGCAAAAAGACTATGTATCCCTTTACTCGAACTCGATGAACCTCCTCGTATCCGTGGACCACGACTAGAGCCCACAATCATTGCCACATCGGTCTCCAATTCCTCTATCATTTTTAGGTATAATGGCAGCAGCGATAACTACTTGCACCCTTGCCCTCTCTAGCTTCTTCTCATCCAATGATGACATCTTTGTCTTCGTCTATCGTCAGATCTCTCCCATAACATTGGGACATACGTAAAGTAAAGTTTGCGGCAAGCAATAGATGCAAGATGATACTTGAAGCCAATGCCTCCGAAACATTCCTCCCACAAATTTTGCAAATTACAGTCCCCCAAAACCTCTCCGCGCAAATCATACTTTCAAGTAGTGGTATGACTATTGGAGAGAATGGTTCATGTTAGTGATTTTGAATTTAATGCTAACTCGATGCCATCAATGCTAAGTTCTAATCTACAACATCTTGCATGTTTAAAAAAATTTAAAAACCGTACTTTAATTTAAAAACAAATTTATAAAACTGTTTAAAAAAATTTTAAAAACATTAAAACCCTATGTAATTGTAATTGTAAACCCTACAGACAAGAATAAATTCCTTTAAAAATTTAAACAATAAATTCTAAATAAATTATTCATTAATGATCATAAACAAGCATAAATAACAATTAAAATCATTCAAAATTGAATGGAATGCATTCAAACTTGCAAATCATATTTGGATATAATATATAAAGAATTTCCATGCTTGAAGAGAAAAGGAAAAAA
The DNA here is from genome assembly GCA_018340775.1 of Taxus wallichiana var. yunnanensis. Classification (NCBI taxonomy): domain Eukaryota; kingdom Viridiplantae; phylum Streptophyta; class Pinopsida; order Cupressales; family Taxaceae; genus Taxus; species Taxus wallichiana. The sequence continues at coordinate 836,464,845 of CM031237.1, read as the reverse complement.
AAGGAACTTACCTCCAAATAAAAATTTTCAAAATTGCTATTCAAATTCCCAATAAAATATCTTCAACTCATGCAAAGGGTGTTTAATAGTTGTCGATTACAAGTGAGGAAGTGTGAAGCTTTTATAAGACAAAAACAATGTTTTTTACTGTATTTTAAGTGTTTTTGCAGTGCCCTTCGCATTATCCACATCAATCAAGTCAGCGGAAACTTTCTAGTTTTCAAGAGTACTTTGTCAAGTTCCAGAGGTGATTTTAATGGGCGAGTACTCGCCTAGGCTAAAAATCACAAGTACTCACAAGGTATACAAATTATGGTCCACGGAACATGGACATCAAAGCCAAGTATGAGGAAATTGTAAGAGTTGGTTCCATGGTAGAGTTATATGAGGAAAGCAAAATAAAAGGTTCGAGGGAGATGTTAACTCAAATTAGCCTTCCAAAAGATGCCACTAAGCCCGCAATCTTTAAGCAATTGGTTTTTCGGTGGTCTCATAGACCATTCGATCTTGTGGACGTAATTTCAACCATTTCATTTCATACACATTTAAGTCTTCGAGCATGCATCGTAGTTGTGGCATAATTTATCATTGCCAATGTGGACTTGTCAGCTTTTAGTTTTAGATATCTTATCACACACGCAATAGTTGAAGGTTTTGTCGTAGTAAATGATTGTGAATGGTTAAACTAATGATGAACATTAATTGATAAGTAGGTATATATATATATATATATATATGCGGACACATATACATACATGTATATAGATGTATACATAACGATATATATTCATTTACCTTCTAACATTTGTTGGTTTTGTTTGATGATCACCTTCTGGCTTGCATTGGTGTATGTTGATTGGTTGGTTAGACTCCACCACTATGGCGGTAGATAATTATATTGGCATTTATTAATGATTTTGAGATGGTTAAAGTTACTTTGCACTGTTTACGATATTGATTGAATCGGTCTTTAGACCGCTTTGCATTGCTAAGTTTACCACATTACTTGGAAATGGATTAAAATTGGATGTTGTTGATTATATTGGGCAATGACCACTTTGCAAAGTAAAAGGAAATGGGTAAAGTTTATTATTTAATAATGTTGGAATGGTCATGGACCATGGGCAAGGTAATTATAATGTTTGAATTTTATTACATTGGTCTTAGACCATGATGCATTGTTTTTTTAGCACCATTTGCATAGCATGCAAGTCATTTGGAAATTTAGGAGGGACTTACAAGTGGCACTGCCATTCACTAATTGCATTAAATTAAAAATACGGTTTTTGGGGAATTGGAAGCTTGCTTAGCAAGCCAAAGAGCATGCAAACTCACTCTCTCTCTCCCATTCGCATTTTTGGAATTTTACTTTGATTTTTGCTTTGTGGAAGTTGCGTAAGGGTTTTTACATGAGAAAATTTTGGGAGTTTGTTGAGCGACTACATGCAAAATCTGGAAGCTCTATTTATTGGCAAATATGCATTTTGTGTTATTCTTATTGTTTGGAAATTTTGGGAGTCGTTTAGTTGGGCATACGAATTGGAGGTTTCAATATTGCAAGAGAAAATTTGGAAAACAAACAAGTTTCAGGCATGGGTTATTTTCACTCACACTCTTGTTGTTTTTAATTTGAAATCTCGAATATGTATTTGGTTTCCATTAATTTTACAAATCTAGAAATGATGGGTATGTTGTAAAAATTGGTTTGTTGGGTTTAATGGAAGTCGGGCACACAATTTTAAAATGTTTATGGCACTGATTTCTAGTTGGAAAAAACACATTTTATTCTTTTCAAACTAGTTCGATTTGAGCTTGATGGTGGTCATTTTGACAAAAAAAATTGCATGATTTTTTTTGTTTTCTTCCTTGGAAAATACACATTTTTCCGCTCGATTTGAGCTTGATGATAGTCGACTAGGCATTGAGAAAATTGCTTGAGCTTTTGTTGCACAATAGATTTATTTCTTGCTTTTCCTTTGGGAAGTTTGAGAAGTAACTTGGATTTTAAATGCGTTTTTACAGTTTGGCATTTGATTAAGAATCTAAGGAATAAGCACTAAATTTTAATGTATTTAAACTAGCTCGTTGAAGAGCTCCATTACTTTTCTCCATAAATACATTCTTGTTTTAGGAGCTCTTGTTTTGGAGTTTTCTGGGTAGTCTGTAAATAAAATAAGATGGTGAATAAGAACTGGGTTTTGTTGGTTCTAGGGACAGTATATACGAAGCTAATTTGGGGCTATTACTATTGAATATGTCGTTAGTTTAACTATTATTAGGGTCTTGTGGTCTGGTAAAATCGAATGACATTATTTACCCTATATGGGTTCGCTGTATTTAGTAGAGATCAATGCATTTGAAGTTCATCATTTGAGGGATTAAAATACGTTTTATATTGAGAGCTCACTTATGGCTCAGCTGTTTTAATTGGTTGAATATTCGGTTCTCCTTTGGAATTGCATGCTCAACTTGTAACTAGTTTATGTTGGACATGACTAGTTTTGGTGTGCCTTGTTATTTGGATTATAACTTTGTTTCCCTTAAGCAGTGTTCAGATTTGGTCATTCGTAAAATTTGTTAATATGGTTGATTGTGTGATAATGTTTAGCTTCCTTGTAACTTGTTGAATAAGGTATATCGGTTAGTTGCAACGAAATCGTGTTGCAAGCACTCTGCTTTGGTTATTGTTTGTGAATGAGTATTTAGTGTACTCTTAACCAGAATGAATTGTTGTTAATTGATCCATTAGGTGTGTTGTCATGCAAATGTGCAACATGAAAATTTCCAATTTTCAAGCATGACAATGGACCCCAGTGTCAAAATTTTGTAAGCCCCCCTTGAGCACTTCCCCAAATCAGTTCTTCCCCCGTGTTAGGCCCATCCCTATCCTTCAAGTGCTCATGTGTGTTGTCCCAACCTTGCCCATGTGTTGAAGAAATGAAACAAGCTCACAAGTTCCTTTTGAGGCAATGTCTTTCAAGGTTGATCTTTCGGCAGCTTAGGAAGGGCTATTTCTAGCCTTTCTAAGGCTGGTAAATATTCCCGAAGCAAATTGGGAGTCCTAAATTCATTAGGGAGGTTTATTCATGAGCCAAGATCATTTTGCAAGTGATTTAGGAAGATTTTGGAAAGATTTGGAGATTCAAGAGCAAGTTCAGCAAAAGCGGGTTTTTGAGGTCAAAGGAGCTTCATTGTGAAAAAGCACCGAGCTTCGGGAGATGATTTGGGAGCTCCGAAATGAGTTGGAGGTCAAACAAATATCAATGGAAAGCTAATTCAATGCCCTACATGGTGGTAATCTCATATTTTCACAACACCCATGCATTTCTTTCCACAACTCATTCTTCGCAAGCACAACTGGCGGTCCCGATCAAAAAGGCCATTTTTGAGAAGGTTGCAAGCTGAATCAGACCTTGAGACCCATCCCATCCTTCTCAAAATGTTATTTCCAGTCAAAATCATATAAAGAAGTGCCTAAAAATTCATTTGAGAGCTCGGCAATGTCATTTTCAATCTCCTCTCCAAGGTACAAGCTCCATACTTAGCCAAATTTTTCAGTGACACGTGTCACCATGAGGCTAATGTGTACTTTTGGTGTCCCTCTGTTCTTTTCCAAGGGGACAAGGGGGGCAGAAAAATGCGCCCCCCCCACCTTAGACCGCATGGACACACCACATGACCTTGTGAGGCTCGATAAGCACTTTTTGCCAATTTTTAAGCCCCCTCTCCAAGCCACGCATGCCCGCCACTTGTCGTCATGGGGCTAAGGCGCACTTTTGGTGTCTCTTTGTCCCTTTCCAAGAGGTCAAGGGGGACAAAAATATGTGCCCCACTTTCCTCTCTATCCCGCATGCCTATAAAACCCAACACTAAGCCATTTTCTTCATTCCCCCACATTGCTCTATTTCTACCTAGAACTCAAAGCGAAATTTTTCCAGATACCTCCATCTCCATTTTTCCACTTGAATTCATTCCTCCATGTTCCCATGTTGACAAAAAGGAGAAAATTTCATTTAAAAGTGCAAAATTTTAAGAATTCCAGGTCATTTTTGCCGAATTGACTCCATAGTCCGCGAACGAAAAATTCTTCATATCTTGCAAACCAAAGGTTGATTGATGTGGGGTTTTTTGCATTCTTTATCATTTCCAGGCGCCCTCACAACCCAAGTGATAAAGACCGACATGCGATTGCGGATTTTTTACTGACGAACAAACCCCAAATTCATGCCCTCATTTTGTAAATGTTATTTCCCGTTGTTCTAGAGATCGAATCAATAATTTGTATGTGAGATGAAGAGAAAACTCATATCAAAAAAGTTGGTTCCATCAAAATCCGAGGTCGGAAAGCCACTTTCCAAAAATAGTAAGTCTTTACACAAGAACTTACTATAAATAGCAAATTCTCACAAAGGGCAAAAATTCTTCAAACGCAGTGTGTACAAGGAACATCCAGGACAACAAAAAGGGTGATCAAAAGTGAAGAAAGTGAAAATGGCATTTTCTAAAAATAGCAAATCCTCATTCTGAGTGCTAGAAGTTGCAGTTGTTTCTATCTCCATTCACCTCTCTACTTTGCAACATCTTCACAGAGGTGTGCGCTTGAGTTGCACAATTTAAACAAGGCAATTCATCCTTCACAAGGATCCCGAGACATCATTGTGGTCACAATAGGGTACATGAGCAAAGAAGGACATTATAGGGTGCAATAGTTACAAACAAGAAGCATCGTGCATTCCAAGAAGATATTCAAAAAGGTTTGAGGGCTTCAAGATCATCATTATAAATCTCCACTCACGCCGAGGGCATCTTCCTCCCCATGTGAGCAAGTTGAGTGAGCTCGGTGAGTTGTTCAAAGTAAGCCAAACTAGTTGAACTCAATGGGCTAAGTGAGCAAGTTGGGAAAGGTCCATCAAGCAAGAGTGATTCCTTGTAGAACAATCGGGTGTTGAGCATGTTTCCCAAAGGTCGAGTTTCCCACAATAAAATGAATTGATTCCATAACAAGATCTTAAGGATGCTCCGTGGGAAACATCATGGTTGCATGGTGCGAGCAAGTTCTCCCAAGTCTTCGTTCATATGCATGATCGGTTACAAAGGAGTGGCAAAGTTGCTCATGGTTTGATCAAGTATTTTGGGGGTATCCTTCATTGTTTGCAATAGTCTAGTGATCAAGTGCTTCTCATTTTTTCACTCGATGTGCTTGATGCAGTTGTGGATCATTCAAAGAGAGGTTTCTCATGATGCAAAAGAGCTCAAGATTGCAAGTTTTCACCATTTAGGAGGAGGCTTCTTTCAATATGGAGTGTCAAAGTTCTTCACTCAGAGTTCATGACTGCATCAAGGCATTCAATTGGATCATCGCAAGGAGTGGATTTCCTTCATCTCCTCCCTCCTTCCCTCTTTCTCCCTCTTCCTTCTCTCTCCTTTCTAATTCTTCATTGGGCTTCATCATTGTATTTTGTCCTATTCACTTAAGTGACATATTTTCAAAATTGTAAAAGTATTTTCTCAAAATTATAAGAGAAATACTTAATTTGTCTTTCTAATGGCAAATGAAAAGTCACAAGTGGAATAGGAACATGAAGAGTCATGTGAGGGAAGATGAGAGGTCAATTCACATTGCTATAAATTGAAATGGCTTCTCCATTTCAAAGGATCCTGAAAGTTAGTATTTTTGGTAGCAATTGTGAATTGTTGTAGATTGATTGAAGCTTTGTACTCATCACTACACAAGAAATGAAAGCTACTTTTCTTCCATTTCCCTTTCTCATGTTTCCTCTTTTCCTCTTATATGCACTTTGTAAGCATGGTGATCAAGAAAGAGCTTTGTATCTTTGATAGATGAATTTAAGAACTTTGTGTCTAAGTTTGTCCGTCTCACTAATAGCTTCATTGTTGTTTTCCTCTATATTGAATGTTGAACTACTCTGGTTATTGGGTGTGAACTTTACAATTGGCCTACTCACAACAATAACTTTCCTTTCCTAATTTCTCTCCTTCACCCTACATCGTTGTAATTTCCTCCTTGTACCTCATAAAGCACCTCCTGTACCCGTACAAGCACTTCTGCCACAGGATCAGCAAAGTATTCCCGTGTGATCCCGGCTTTTGGCCAACCCACGGCAATAGATAGGATTATATTAGTTTTCATTTAATAATGGGAGTTGCACCATTCAATACAGAGGAGCGTAGCCCCATGAACGTTGGTGGAGACACCTAATTTGCCCAACTAACAAATTTTCTCACCAACAGGGTGGTAGGTCAAATGTTGACATGATGTTGACTTTATCTTATCATTGATTCATTTTATAGCAATAATCATGACTTGTAAAACATGACTGTTTGAATTTTTTATTTAGATAATGATGGTGGGACGGTTTATTTGTAAAATGTGATTTTGTTCCATCTCCTTTGCAATATTTTCAAGAAGAGTTGATGAGTTAGTTAAGATCATTCATCGAAATTGACGGTTAAACGTTGATAAAGTTTTCTTGAATTGTATTATTCTTATGAGTTACTCTTAAGAATTGTTTTGTTGTTATGAAATTCTAGAGACTTGATTAAGTCAACATTATACTACATTTGCAAGTTATTTAAACAATCTAAAGTTATGATCAACAGTTGGATTCTTGGATTGTTTAAGAATATAGCTACTTTTGTAGTACATTCCATTTGAGCAATGATATATCAACGTAATTAATGAATTATGAAATTATAAGTTATTAGTTAAGTAGACCTTAACATATTCTCGTAATGTCCCCTTTAGGAGCATTACTAATATATTTGTTCATCTCTTTTATTTGCATTGTAATCTCTTGGCATGGCTAGCACTACAAGCGAAGTCTCTAGTTAGTTTAAAATGTGCACATAGGTTAGTTACTTTTTATTATTTAATTAGAAAATAATAAAGTGCACATAAAGTTAGTCTTTTAATATTTTAATTAAGTTTTATTAGTTTTCCCTCCAAAAGGGAAAAGGTTGGCCATTTGAATGTTGCACCCCTTATCTTATAAAAGGAGGTTGCATGGCCATCTTTTGGGGATGTTGATTTGATCATTTATGTCTCTCCATGCTTGGAGAAATGGGATGTATGCCCAAGGGATGTATGCCCTAGCTCTTCATTGTGCTCTCTCTCTCTCATTCGATTTGGAGTTGAAGTAAATCTGATTTTGATAAGGATCCATTAGTGTGTGTGTTGCATTTGTTGTGGGTGGCGAATTGCACTAGGAGAGTTTCCTTGCCCTAGTGCATTTATTTATGGTGCAAATCTGGTTATTGTTGCATGATTTGGGAGCATATTTGTTTGTTTTCATATCTACTATGTTTTGCAATTAATTTCATAATTTTTGGAGATGATTTGATGCCCTAAATGTGTTGGGCAACCTACTTTTTAGGGAAAAATTAGGGTTTCGTGTTTGCTGTGTGAAAACTAATTTTGGAATATTATTCTTCATATTTTTGTGGCCCAAGATCCAAAGTTTCAGCTCATTTGGACTTCTCTAGCAAAAGATATGAATTTTTGAAGTTATGTTGCAGAAAGGTTTTTTTAAATAATTTCCAGAATTATTTGGCATGATCTACAAATCTGATTTGTTTATCTTTTATTTCTGAGCAAGGGAGGTACTTTGTGGTGTGTTTGGAGGCCGGGAAAAGTACTGGAAATATTTTATTAATTTTTTCTAACCCTAGCACCCAAATCTGGAATTTTAAGTGTTATTTTGAAGGGGTTTTAGTGCTCAAAAAAATCTGATCTCTAGTTCATTGGAAAGGGAAAAATCCCAAGTTTATTGTGCACTTTGTTTCATGCAAAAAGATTGAGTATCAAGAGAGTTATGAATTTTAGAAGTTTTCAGTTGTCTGCAAGCTATTTTAAATTAATAGTGCTGCTATAAAAATCAGATCTGGAAAAGGTGTGAATTCCAATTGATTCTCTCATCTCACCCATCACCTTGGCTACTTCCAACCCCATTTTGGGTTGTAATTAGCCGACATTGGGTTATTTGAGGTTGAATCAAAAGGATCTAATCCTTCTTGATTTGATTGGTGTGGAAGTTTGTTAAAATTCTCATTTGTCCAAAACGGGGACATCACATATTCTTTTATTTCAATTAAATACAACAAGAATATGAGTTGGATAACTCATGTTAGTTCCTAGAACTGACCATGTATACATTTCTCTCTCCTATAGTGTGCAGGACAAAGTGACATTTATGAAGTGATTAACTAGATTATATACGCATGATTTCTTCATGCATTAATTGTTTAAAAATTCGTTCAGGATTATTGTATTTAATTGTAATACAAAAGTATTATTTTTGCAAGATGATTGAAGGCATTTGCCTATTGTACTATCATGATTTATTGTATGTCATTATTTAGGAAAAATAAGGACTTATCCTTATTAAGTTTAAATAAAAATACTTGTTGTTTCGTATCACATTTTGTGAGATATAAAGGTGTTTTTAATGTTGTTTTACAGCAGAGTATGAATTAAATTTATTAATATTATGCTATGCAACTATATCTGGTTTATTAATTCATCTTGAATGAACGAATATGACGATTGACAAACATAGTATGATATGGAAAGCAGTACAACGAAAAACAACATTTATATCCTTATTGTACCTTATTAAAATGAAAGTGTTTAAGTGTTGTTTTAACAACAGTGTATAAATATAAGTTATTGATATTTGTTAAGTAAAAATAACTAATTTTATAAATTCATTATAGTTGAACAAATGTGTCATTAATGAACATAGTACGTTACGGAAAACAATACATCGTAAACTACATTTTATTAAATATTGTATCTTGCCAAATAAGTTGTAAAATTCATATTGAATGACAATCAAATGAGATAAAAAGAACTATTCATATTAAATGATAAACTTATGAGATTAAGACTAATACTAACTAGAAAGTGATTGGATTATTTAAATGTGAGACCTGGTTAAATTAACCTATATCAAACGACAACCTTAAGTTGTAATAACACAATATGAGGTACTCATTAAAGATGGTAACTCAACAAGTTACTATAAACCTCTATCAAGAAATGAATGACGTGTTACGATACCTTATAACCTATCATAACGATGAACTCATTTACTTATCCTAAATAGATAACTAAATTGTAAATGAAGTATAGATATCCTTAATCGTCATTCTTTTCGACAGAATCCTAACCGTGTCACTTAGGATGGCTACGGGAAGGATAGTGAGTACGTAATGACGAAAGTCATTACATGGTCACTATCTTTCCCATAGGGATCCTAAGATGGGACTGATAGGATCCTTTTGATTAGAAGGATGAGTCATGATTCCTACTTCTTCAAAATTGAACTTAATTCTTAAACAATAAAATGAGATCCAGATAACTGTGAAGAGATGGTTGTGCAGTGACGGAGACAAGTTTCGTTGACTTGTGTGCAGTCACGAAACTAAGCTTGCAAAGCAACGCTTGAAAACTTGGCCAAGTAGTGTAAGTAAAT